>JAJLRJ010000004.1:31640284-31735284 GCA_024195265.1 Dendrophyllia cribrosa | reverse complement strand
AGCTTTCAGTTACAGTAAGGGGTAGCAGATTATATAGTTAAATTTAGGACTAAACAACCCGAGAAGCTAGGTGGTACAGTGATACGGTAGGCTATGCAAGCCTTAGCCTAGCTGAGGTCACAGGTTCAATCCTGAGTGGGGATTTTAGATTTTCTTTTTTACACTTAAAAATTTATAGAAAATAAAATTCTTAGTGTCGACATTACGTTATATAAGTCTCAATAATGAGTCTTGGGCCCTCTCATCTATCCCTTCAAGTGCTTTCCTACTGCTGCATGTATTTATCTACGCAGAAGCTTTTCTGAGCATTTATGGCAAGAAGTGGAATCAAAGCCGCGAGTGAGAGTGACGTCACTCCACCTAGTGAGCAAATGCTGGATTTTGATGACGAAACTTTCAAAGGTGAAGAAACATGTTATTAACTTTCCAGAGGTTTTTAATATCAAGTGAACGAATATGTTAAATATTGATCTTGATGTGTTAAATGGGTGACGATACCTCCCCCCCATGTGCACCTGCACCTCCTCCTCCCCCCTTGATTATAGTCATTATTCCCTGGCCCCTAATTAAGCACCTTTCAGTCTTGCCACGGTTGTTCAAAAGGGAGTGCTATCCACAAGACTATCCAGTGGATAAACGTTAACAAAAGCAATTATGACTAATCTCCACTGGATAGAGATTTTTTTCCAGCTGATAGCGCTATTCATTTTGAACAACTGGGGCCTTGGCTTTATTTCCCAGCGGTCAAACACTGAAAAATGTTAAAGTATTTTCTAAAACATTTTGCTTTTTATTTCGAGTATCTGTCCAATTGTTAGTAACTGTTAGCCACTAGTTTTATTGGCTCAGTGTAATTCGGTTTGTCACTGCTTTTAGTTATTGCAGTGTTTTCTTGCAAACTTCAGGTCCGAAACTTCGTAAGCATTTACAGTTTTCAAGGCAATGAAAACCGGAAGTGACATAGACGTTTTGCGTTTGACCGCGTGGGAGCCATAAGCGCCATAAGCCCTCCTGGATTATAAGCTAAGCATACTAAACTGAGCATCACAACAACAGAATGGAACGGTCGACTATCACAGTAGGCCAGACTGATTAAGCGCGGAATACATGCATGTATTTAGAAGATCATTGTAACGTAGACGTATATTCTTATTAGTTTATGATGACCGTTTTGTAGCACTGCACACCAACGATCATTCAAAATTATTTGTTTCGTTTTAGCGATAGCAGAGGTTTACAATAATGAAGGTAACGATGAATACCTTAAGAAGCATTACAGCAACGCCGTTTACTTCTACACAGAAGAATTTAAGTGAACTTGAAGGATGATGAACTTAAGGCTGAACTGTATAGCAACAGGGCAGAAGCACACTTTTGTTTGGGTGAGACGTTTTGAATGTTTCTGGTTAATTCTTTTTTTTTTTCAATAAGACTTCACTGCTTTAAAAAATTGCAACTTTCTCAATCGCGCGAACATTGCAGTTGTGAGCATTGACTAGAAAGTCCTTCAAATTGAGACACTCAATAAAAACAAAAAGTCAGCGATTTTTGCAGAATATCAGCGTTTGAATTTGGAGAAGAACAAAAATGACCGTTTTTAATGTCATAGAAAAACAACAAAAATCACGCTTTTGCTTTCAGTTTTTTTTATTGAAATCATCGTTGCAAACCCAAAAGTCAACATTCACAACAAAATTCAGTCCTAGTCCTACCTTAGAAGTGATGTTTTATGCTCTTATTTGTTGCCCGGGCCGAGCTACAGCCTCTTGTTCTAGGGCATCCTGGCCTTGCCTCGATTTTCAACATCACGACCGCACTGCATGCTGGGAAATAGCGAGAAATTAATAGTACATAAGGCGGGAAAAGACATAAAAATTCTATTTGCGAGCAAATATTTTATTTAACCGTCACCTGGTCAGTCAATGATCAAGAAGAACTTTCATTGGTACTGAGTGAGTTGTAGGTCACAGACAACCATAAATGATTTTTTCGTTTCATGTTGAATGTGATGGCAAAACTGTTGATGATGTGGTTTACAACAAAGACTAGCCTTACGAACAAGTTATAAAATCCAATAGCCAAACTTTCTTGAACATGCAATTACTAATTCAGTTTTATTCATCAGATTTCGTGTTACTTTTACTGTTAACAACAAAATATACATCATGTTATCAATTTCGCATTATAGTTCCATTTTTCCAGCCTCTGTTTAGCGGCCAGTTGGCTCCCTGATTTCACTAGGTTGACCGCTTACTGTACGAATTTATGGTCATGCAAGCGGTAAAGCTACTTGTTGTTGTTGTTGTTGTTGTTGCTTCTGGAGGTTTAACTGTAGCACTCATTTGAAAACCTCTGACAAGGAATTACAGTGACTCACTGAGAGACGCAAAAGCTGCCACTGACTTACAAGCATCCTTAGTCACAGCAATAATAACAGGTAACAATTTTAATTTACAGTCTCTTAGAAACAGCGATGGGCTAACCATGTCTCAATGACTAATGTTATTACAAATTTAATCCCTTTTGGTATGAATCAGGCTACAAAATTTGACCAGTTTGGTCTGAGATAGCAGGGCTACTGATCTAAAATGCAACAGCCCCCTTTTATTAAAATGTTAAAGATAATATCACTTTTAGAAGGTAACATCATTCTTAGCAAGATTCCGGTCTCAAGTGTCAAGACAACTTATAGAAATGTTTAATAACACTTTAACAAAGAAATCTATCAATAGAACGTTTCATCAATGTTTGTCAAAATCATGTCTTCATGCGGTGTGTACCTCTCTTATAGTCACGTCATGCTCTGGTTCGGTATTAATTGCTTAGGCCTGACTGCCGGCCTGGTAGGTGTAGAAATCGTTGATTTTTCAACGTTGGTACTGTTTGGTTATAAGTTATGATCATGTTGACTTGTGTAGGACCCGATGACGGTCTGAGCATGGTAGGCCGATTTTCCATCAGGAGAGCGCATTTGAGCAAGAGCAGGCCTCATTGCACTAAATACGACATATAATGATCACACGATTCTGTTTTTTAGGAGCGAATGCCTTTGTGAAACTGAATATGTTTGAGGAAGCCATCACGTGGTGCGAAAAAGAATTAGCAGTATCCTTTGGTTCTTTGACTGCATCGCTATAAAAGCACTCTTTTTTGCAAATTGAAATACAATGCCTTTACGAGACAAATTGCAAAAGAAATTATGTCCCTGTGTTACTTTGCAACTTGTCCTGCAATAAAAGCTTGCATTGCGAGGTGCAGGAAAACTACAGTAGCGGTATTTTTTTCGTAATGCAAGTCGTTATATGTTAATACGTTCCAGATAATAACATGTTGGTTTGCAACTTGCCTTGCAGTGCTCTCATCAGCGTTACACTGCAAGTTTCACGAAAAATCTCTTTCGTGAAAACAGCATGAGGTTGTTCTCATAGTCGAAAAGGTTAAACCATCTTTAACGCAACTAAAAAGCACTGATATCCATTTACAAACTCACATACTTTTCTAAGCATAAGGAAGGAAATACAACTGAAATAGTGAGCGTTTATCGTTTGCACGGAAAAACCGGTTGTTCCAGTGGGAAAACAAATGGAACGGTTCATCTCAACCGAAATTTTCCGGGGAAAAGGTATACTAATGCCTTTCAAGGTATTACCTTTTTCTCGCTTTGACCGGAACGACTGGAATTTTCTGTACCATTAGTTCGCGTCACCAGTACCATGCTTTTTCGCAAATAGGGAAGCTCGAAGATGTCGGATCACTTTGAAGAAGGAAATTTACTCCCAGTTTATTCACATGAAAATTGCCACTTTTCATCGGCTATATTGACAGATTTCCTACAGCATGAGAACAAAATTGCAGGTAAGAAAGATGGATATTTTGATTGCCGTTAGTTGTTTCGCGAATCGTGCTTGCTGCATGCTTGGTATGGGATTGACATGGGATATCGATTCGCAAAATTGAAGTGGTCGTACGTAGTAAAGAATCAGAGCTGGAATTCTAGCGTTAACTTGAGCGGATAATTAAATATATAAATGATTGTTCCGGTGAAATCATTGGAGAATTGTAGCAGGGCTTGAAAGTGTACAATCGCGTTTTAGGGTAACTAAAGCTTATAAAAGTATTAGTCTGTTAATTTTTCCCGCCGTCATTTTGTTTTTCACCGCCACTGCCTCTCGGCATTCGGTAAAATACAAATGGTACAGGTCATTCCTGTTCCGTTTCCTTCAAGAAGGAAAGTCCAGTGCCAATTGTCTGAAATTCCATTCAAATGGTAAGCGCTCAGTGTTTCAGCATTCAACTGTTAACCAGAAAACAAGTCTAGACTAACGAATAACGATATACGTTAATTCGCATGCAGTCGCCGATAAAGAGGACTTAAAACTGCTAACCTTTCGCTTATTCTTACAATAAAGCATAGTAATTATCTTTTTAAACATGTCTCGGGTCTGTTTATTTCTTATGTGGTAACAAAAAGTAGTCCATAAAACGTAACCCAAAACAATCTATACACTCTTTTCGCCCCCCAAACCATATTACAATTGCTATTGTTTTTCTCATCATAGATTATTAATCAAATGAAGAATGATCCTCGCAGTTATGAACGCAATTTAAGCAATTGCGAAAAGAAGCCTGAAAAAAATTCAGGACTTCAACGGGGTTCGAACCCGTGACCTCGCTATACCGGTGCGATGCTCTACCAACTGAGCTATGAAGCCACTGACGTTGGGAGTAGGTCAATTGTAGGTTATGTTCCCGTGAAAGGAGTGAATGTGAAATGATATATATGAAATAATATTTATTTCATATATATCATTTCACATATATTATTAAGTAATTATCCGCATAAGAAGGATAGCGCCAACGGCAATGCAATGTCAACGCCAACGGCAATGGAATGTCAAGAATTTTCATTGTTAAAACTAGTGATCTCATTGGCCTAGACTCAAAAACCGCTAAAAAGTTAAGGTTCAAGGTGCATTTTGTCTAATTTTTTTAAGGTTTCAAGTAATTTGAGACCCAATCGCACAACATACAATTTTTAAAAGAAATTTTATTTGGGGAACTTCATCAAAGAAGCAAAATTATTAGCTATTGTCTTCTGCTATTCTGATTGGTTAAGCACGAACATTTCCTAAAATTTATTTGACGCAAATGGATTTTCTTTATTTTTATAATGAAATATAATTATTAACCATCAGGTCCTCCTCTATTCTTGAAATCAAAGATATTCTATGTGGGAAAGAGCCAATGCCGCAGAACAATGAAGTTTGATATCGTTCTTATGTGGAACAATACTTAATTGTAGAGCAGGAGCTCTTGACAAACTTTTTATAGCAAACGCAGCCAAAATTACAACCGTAAATCACGCATTATCAACTTTATTTACGTTACGTATTTTAACTTTGAAAAGACTGCCAAAGAAAACAGCACGTTGTTGAAACTTAGAAAACTGTCTCTGGCATGTGCTGATAAAAGGAAGAGTAATTCAGAAACTGGAGCCACGGACGACAAGGTATCTTCTTTAAATTTTAAGACGATTTTGCTTTGATTATGCAAGAGTCAAAACTGTTTTCCTCATTATTCACCATTATACAGTCTACTTCTACTAAAACGACTCCTTTATGTACGATGATTTGTTGTCCGTAATAGCGAGATATATCTTCAGCCAATATTATTCGTCGGGACTTTGACTCAGTTCTGCTCGCCGAATAACGGGGTGTCCCTCATAGTCAGGTAACCGCAAGTGGGCAGTTGACTGCACTCATTGCTTACATAATAACGCTGCGCAGCTCTTTACTCATGCTTGTTCTAGCACATACTGATCGTAGCTAGCATATGCTTCAATATCCCCCAAATTTGGTAGTGTACCAGTGTGACGTTTAGTCTTGATTAGGCTGCGTGTTGTTCATTTTCTTTAGTTATCACAAGGAAAAGAATGCAAACATGGAGTACACAACAGAGCTTCCCAAGAAATTACGCTGGGTAGTCTTGACATTACAGCTTACAAGAAAAGTGACTTTAAAACAGACCAAGAATATTTTGAATTAGAATTGAGTGAAGCTAAAGACACAGGAGACAAGAAAAGAGAAGGAGCGGCATACCTTAACCTTGGGCTTGCTTATTATTCTTTCAATGATTTCAAAACCGCTATCGACTTCTATCAGCATGCTCTAAATATCTTCAAAGAAGTTGGAGACAAAAAGTCAGAAGGATTAGCATATAACCATCTTGGCAATGCTTATGACTCTCTCGGCAATTTCAAAAATGCAGTCGAGTTCCATCAACTTTCTCTTAGTATCGCCAAACTTATTGGAAGCAAAGATTTAGAAGGAAAGGCATATAGGAACCTTGGCAATGCTTATGACTGTCTCGGCGATTTCAACAAAGCAATTGAGCTCCATCAGCAGGCTCTTAGTGTCGCCAAAAATATTGGAAGCAAATATTTAGAAGGCTGCGCATATTTGGGACTTGGCAATGGTTATGACTCTCTCGGTGATCTAAAAAACGCAATCGAGTTCCATCAGCAGGCTCTCAGTATCGCCAAAGAGGTTGAAAGCAAGGATTTAGAAGGAAAGGCGTATTTAAACCTTGGCAATGCTTATCACTCTCTTGGGGATTTCAAAGAAGCAATCGAGTTCCACCAGCAGGCTCTTAGTATTGTTAAAATTATGGGAAGCAAAGATTCAGAAGCAAAGGCATATTTGAATCTTGGCAATGCTTATGACTCTCTCGGCGATTTTAAAAATGCAATTGAGTTCCATCAGCAGGCACTTAATATCGCTATCGTTATTGGAAACAAAGATTCAGAAGGAAATGCATATAACAACCTTGGTCTTGCTTATGGGTCTCTCGGCGATTTCAAAAAATCAATTAAGTTCCATCAGCAGGCTCTTAGTATCGCTAAAGACACTGGAAATAAAGATTCAGAAGGAAATGCATATGGTAACCTTGGTCTCGTTTATGAGTGTCTTGGTGATTTCAGAAAAGCAATCGAGTTCCATCAGCACACTCTTAGTATCGCCAAAGATATTGGAAACGAAAATTCAGAAGGAACGGCATATTTGAACCTTGGCAATGCTTATGAATCTCTCGGTGATTTCAAAAAAGCAATCGAATACAATCAGCAGGCTCTTAGTATCGCCAAAAACGTTGGAAGCAAAGATTTGGAAGGAAAGGTGTATTTAAACCTTGGCAATGCTTATCATTCTCTCGGCGATTTCAAAAAGGCGATCGAGTTCCACCAGCAGGGTGTTAGTATCGCTAAAGTTATCGGAAACAAAGATTCAGAAGGAGCGGCATATATGAATCTTGGCAATGCTTATTCCCGTCTTGACGATTTCGAAAAAGCAATCGAGTTCCATCAGCAGGCTCTTCGTATCGCCAAAGAAGCTGGGACGACACATACAGAAGAAAACTGAGGCATATATAAACCTGGGTCTTGCTTGCCTCGCTCTCGGGGATGTCATAAAAGGAATCGAGTTCCATCAACAGGCTCTTAGGATTGCTAAAGATATCGGAAGCAAAGATTCAGAAGAAATGGCATATTTGAACCTTGGCAATGCTAATTTCTTTCTCGGAAATATAATAGAAGCAATCAAGTTCCATGAGCAGGCTCTTAGTATCGCCAAAGTAACTGGACACAACTATTTAGAAGGAAAGGCTTATTTGAGCCTTGGTCTTGCTTATGACTAGTGTGAGATCGTTTGATGAAATGAGGGATCTTCTTCAATCAAATAACGAATGGAAGATTGGACTTACAGCAATTTATGGCGTCTTCAATTACGACAAAACAAGACTACCGAGGCGCTGTTTACAGCTGAGCGTGGATGTGCACAAGCTCTGATGGATCTCATGGAATTACAATATGGCGTTAAATCTGCTCGGCCAGTGTCGGGAGACCAGATGGAAACAATTTCTAGCATTTCAAGCTACCTTCCATCGCTGACAATATTTCTTGCGGAAGCCCCGAACTCAGTCAATTTCTGGGTACTTCGGAACGGAGAGCAATGCCAGTTCATCCAAAAGGAAATTAATAATAACTTGGAGTCTTTGATTGACGAAACTTACAAACAGATTGGTGTTTTTGAAGATGTCATGTGCGAAAATCGTTCTTTTGATGAGCAAGCAGATGACGACCCTGAAAAGTTGACTAATCGGAGTCCGGTTGACAAAAGACTGGCATCATCAGGCAAGGTTGATGCTTTGACAGCATTGTCTGACGTTGTTGTCGGCCCGATTTCACATTTGATGCAGGTGATGAAGTAATTATTGTCCCTGATGGACCATTATTCTTGGTTCCTTATGATGCGCTTGTGGATCAACATTCCAGATATTTGTCCGAAACGGTCAGTATTCGACTGATTCCGTCATTAACCTTTTTAAAGTTAATGACAGAATGTCCAGAGAGGAGCCATAGTACGTCTGGTGCACTGCTTGTTGGTGATCCTTTGGTGGAAAATGTCCGCAACAACGGTAAGGCAGTAGAGCAGCTTCCGAGTGCTAAAAGAGAGGTAGAAATGATTAGAAAGATTCTGAAGATTGAACCTCTCACTGGAAAAGACGCAACAAAAGCTCAAGTATTAGGCAGGTTAAACTCAGTTGCCTTAGTACACATTGCAGCTCATGGTTGTCCAGAAACTGGGCAAATTGTTTTGTCTCCTAATCATGGTAGTTCCAAAACACCCAACGAGAAAGACTACCTTTTGACGATGGCAGATGTGTTGAATACAAAATTGCATGCCAGGCTGGTTGTCTTAAGCTGCTGTCATAGCGGGCGAGGGAAGATCAAAGCCGAAGGTGTGGTGGGTATTGCACGTGCCTTCTTGGGTGCAGGTGCACGATCTGTTCTTGTGTCATTGTGGGCAATTGATGACGATGCTACTCTGGAGTTTATGAGAAAGTTTTACGAACATTTGAAGAAAGGTCAAAGTGCCAGAAAGTCCCTCAATCAGGCCATGAAATGGATGCGAGAGTCCGACAAATTTAGTGCCGTGAAGTACTGGGCTCCGTTTGTTCTGATTGGCGATGACGTGACCTTTAATTTTGGCGAAACGAGGTGAGGAGGTGAGGTGACAAAATTGAAAGAGTTTTAAATCTCTTAACCCTTTTATTGCTAACTAAAAAATAAGCCAAAATTGACAAAATTTAAATAAACGAACAGCACTACAGGAAAGAACCTTCTGAATAACTTATGCCATGTTGTTGTAGTGCTGTTGAACAGCGAGAATGCAGGGAGATGGGAGCAGTAGTGAAGCATTCCTGACAGAACAACCTCCTCTCCCCCCCCCCCCCCCCCCCCCGTTTTTCCTTATCAGAGGACAATATAACGTATATTGCATGGGTGGTGGGTTGCCAGTCATTAAAATGTACAAATTAATTTAAACCAGAAAAATACCGCAATAGTGTTGTAGTGCAATTTAAATTCCATTAAAGTATAATAGCACTCATTTTTTATCATGACGAAGCATTTAATTTCAATTTTGATCAAAAACCGCGAAAAAAGAACAACAAATCCGTTTCCAAAGGACTGTTGAAACTCCATTAAAGCTGACACTTTTTCAATATTCCTTTCAGTAACGTTTCAGCTCAGTAAGACGGACCATTGGATGAGTCGTTGTCGCGTGTGAACTTTGGTCGCCAGTCACTGATGGTACTAGGACAAGATCAGTTCTTGTTGTCCGACTCAACACCATATCAAATGCAAGATTTCAACATGAGTTGTAGTTTCAGGGACCCTGCAGCTTTCTTTGTACAGCTAGAAGTTTTCAATAAATTATTATTATTATTATTATTATTGACACACACACAAAAATAGGCTCCTGTTATTGATTAGTACAGTATACAATTTTCCATAATCTGACCTATTTTTTATGTGAACTTTAAAGAACTGAAGTTGTCTGCAGATAATTATACGTTTTGATGGTATCTTGTTGAAAATCTACGAGTTATCCCTTAATATGGGAGCTGGAGGTATCAACAAGCTCCTTTATGTAAATTGTGCAACCAGTGCAGCTGTTTGAGCATCATTTCCTCGTAACGGATGAGTTGTTTCAAGCAGGATTTCGCAAAATGTCAGAAACAGAACAGACAGTTTGCTGGCCGAGTTGCGTTATCGGTTATCTAGTTTTATATTGACCATTGAATACAGTTGACTCTCTCTAAGACTAACGCCATCGACACCGGAACTAGCTATCGATCCATTTTGTGAGGTGTCCGTCCTAAAGAGAGTTGATTTACAGTAAAATGAGTGACACCAATTTTAGGCGTCCGCCTTAGAGAGGTATCCTTTTTGTAGCACATATTTCTATTTAATTTTGTAATATGTAATGTCAATGAGTTTGATGATGGAGTGTGACACCCCAAGAACCTTTGATTTATTAAAAATGTGCATGGTTGTTGTTTATCGTGGTGTGCAAGATAGGTGAACGCTTATTCATTTGTCTCACGGTGGAGTCACTTTGAGATGCTGATCGCGACGCTTCGACTGCTATTACTGCTAGTCTTCATCAGGCGAAGAGGGCGATAGATTACGCGTCGCTTTATGTAGCACGTTGGTTTGTTGCCAATGGTTCATTTATTGCTTGTACCCAAACCTCCGCGGTTTCGGAACACGCCAACAAGACCGCGGGCACTTTCCAATTTGGAACGAAGTTAAAAACAAACCAACGTGCTACATAAAGCGACAAGTAATCAATCGACGTCATCGAGTTGCTTCGAAACGTCGCGATCAACATCTCAAAGTGACTCCATCGTGAGAAAAATGAACAAGCGTTCACCTACCTTTGATTTGTTCGTTGATTAGCTTTGTGTTGGTATTCGAAAATTTTTATCGCGCTTGGCTCTTCTTATAAATGCCTTTCTGACCATTTCAGAAGACTTTTTCCAGGCGTTAAGATTGCGGGACCACTGGACGAAAAGTTGGCTTTGATCACCTTTGATCTCCATCAAAGGTGTAGCAAAGTTGCACGACACAGGCATCAAATGTGATCAAAGGCGTTATGGCACTTTTGAGGTTGCTTTTGATACACCTTTGACGCGAGTCAAAAGTACTACACATTTGATGCAAGTCACAGGCGAATCAAAGATACTTTTGTAGAAGTCAAAGCAATATTTGACAGCATCTTTACTTTACCTTTGACAAGCGTCAAAAGTGTGCTACCTTTGACTTAAATCAAAGACGGTCTTTACCACCTTTGACACCGTGTCAAAGATTTGGCAAAAACGGTCTTTGCCACCTTTGACATATGTCAAAGCGTGTGGTAAAGGCGATTTTTAACTAAAACCCAGCGCGCGAAAGAACGGGGAAACGAGGAGAGACTGGGGAGAGGGGCTGCCATTTTTGAGGCGGCATGTACACGGAGGAAGACTGACGCGCCTGGCCAGGTTACCTGGCTAGAACGGTGACATGAAACTGAATTTAAGGAATATTCTTTCTAAGCGAATCAGCCATATTTTCAGATAGGATTTGTGTAAAGACCATATCAAAAGAACAAAGCGGGTCTAAACTGGAGGTACCCGATTTCTGAATTGGTTAAATTGCAGTTTAAAATAAAGAAATGGTAAACGTCGCAGCTGTACGTATATAGAGGTTACTTCACGGTTGGTGAGCGCGTACGAAGCGTGAAGTAATTTGTTTATTGTTTATTATATGCATACTGAGATTTACACAACAGAAAAACAAGACGAAACGATTAAATTATCAACACTTTAGTAGAAGGGTTCTTGATTTATTGTCAGACTCAACTTTCAAGTGGAAAAATTCTCCGAATTCACACATCTAACAAAAATAACTGCGACAATAATTTTTTCTAAAACTATAACAAGACTATAAATAATGAGACACTTTACGGCAAAAACAAAGCAAGTTTGCATACCTGTGTTTTGAATTTTTTGCCGCTTTGATAACAACAACAAATGGCGAGAGTTCAAACTTGCTTGCACGTTTGGCGATTTAATTGCTTTCTTTCACTTCTTTTAGCCTTATTTTTTCTCCTGTTAAACGTATATTTTCCCTTTCAGCAAAATCTGTTAAATTTCTTATCTGTAGGTCCGCAGAAATCCGCATTTTTTCATTGAAGTGATGGAACTTTAAACCCTTTTGTCGTGATGAATGAATTTCTTCGAGGCCTTCAAGGAGAGCGAAGGCACACTGAATGGCGGGAATTCCCGTGTACGATTTTTGTCACTAGTAAAAAATGTCATATCGCGATTGTGATTGTGAAAATACAAAACTGAATGCAAGGCTGGCACTACGGCAAAGGGCAGATTTATTAATGGCCATTAATAAATCTGCCCTTTGCCGTAGTGCCAGCCTTGCATTCAGTTTTGTATTTTCACATTCAAGTGACGCCTGGTACGAGATCTTTCACAAGAAAGATCCGGCAACTACCAGCAAGTTTAATTTCTGCGTCGTGTGGACCTCTGCATTCAAAGGTTTTTCTATTTGATTCTGATTGGTCATACGATATTCTTCACTACTGAGGAAAATCGTATGACCAATAGGATGACTTGTCATAAGTGAAGGGACGATTTTTATCTCATAGTTTTCTGGTGTGTAAATCTCAGTATGTATATAATAAATGGAGTTATGGATATAACTGGAAGGTTTTCTAAGCACTGAAGAAGCTAGAGTCAGCCGAAAGCGACTCGCGACTCCTTCGCTTCTTTCGTGCTTAGCAACCTCCCGCGTGCATCCATAACTCGATGCACACACGCTGCACGATTCTTGGCAATTTGCGATATTCAAGAAGGAAAAACCTATCTTAGATCAGTCAATATAGGAGAAACTATGCCCTCAATCTTGGGTACGAAAAAAGTACCATCACTCTATCCAGGAGCAGCAATCAGGGATTATGGCTCCTGCTCCATTGTATTTTTTCGGTACATTTATGAAAATTCGGCAAAATCTATTATGTTATTTATCTATAATTACAAACGTGCTGTATCCCATGTTTTCCACAGATCGCGCGCTCGATTCTCCTCCTCTCTTCGCCTAACTTAGTTGATAAATATCTCTTATTAGCCTCGTTTTTTTCTGTCCGTGCTATAAGTTACCGATCCTGGTTTTTCGTGCTTGGGTCATAATTCGAGGGGAAAGAAACTAGTAAGGAACCGTAACTTACAGGACGGACCGATAAAAAAATTGGAGATAAAGAAAAACATTTCAAGTCAAAAGATGGATCGCTTCATTTGACTAATTTACGTACTCGATCTACTACGTCAAATACGGAAAGAAACGAGCAAATTATATTGGCTTTCAAAAAACAGTACAGTTGATCGTTCCTCGATGCGGCGGGAACTTGCGTGGCTCTTGAATGAAAACTATAATCATGTTAATTTCTTCTTTTACGTGTCAGTTTTCCGTCGTTTTACCGAACACAAGGTAGTTCTCTCAGAAAAAGAAAAAGAGTCTAGTAATGGTAATTTTTGGTGGCTTTTTTTCGTTTCTTCCTGAAACGAAGTTAAACCATGGTGAGCTAATTTGACTTCCTACACGAACCGTGCGCTTGGGAGGCCAGTCTCTCTTTTAGGGAGGAAGAAATGAGAGGAACTAAAACGTACTCGCTGGAATCGCTTTGAATCGACCCAAAAACCACTCAATACACCAGTAAACACACAAAGAAGTTCAGGTGAGCCATTTTTATTGAAATATCGTTCGTAATTTTACGCTCAAATTCGAAGCGAATTTCCCCCATGAAAATCCTTTTAATTTCGCTATTACGCAACAGTTACCACGTCGTTCAAATTACAACGTGTAAACATGACTTGAGCTTGGGGCACCTGTGGTGCCGCGATGTGTAGTTCGCGCGAATGAACCTCGCGACTTCCTGCGAGAAGTCGAAATGGAACTGGGAATGAGTTTACCGGAAGGGTAAACCTTGCAGTACGCAGCTCAAGGTCTTCTCTGATTTGCTGAGAAAACAATAGAACAAACAACACAACAATGGACCCTATAAAAACAATAGAGCTGCGTGATATACAGGTCCAATAAAATTTGCGTGGTAGACAGAGAACAGGAGTTGTCTATAAACTACCTTCATACCAATGCAATGCAATGCTGCGATTTAGTTATCTAGGAAGTTGCCTCTTCATTTCATCTCTTTGTAGTGTATTTGCATCCAAGTCAGGTAAGTTAAGCTCTTATCTTTGAACAATTTATATGGCTCTGAAATGCACTCGTTACTGTACTCTCATGACCTGGAATGTATTATAGGTCCATGATAACCGTCACGTCACCAAATGAAGAAAACATAACGAGGGAAAATGTTTCTTAGACCTAACGGGGGAAAACCTAACGAGAGAAAAGCTGTTTTATATAGGTTTTCCCTCGTTAGGTTTTCCCTCGTTAGGTCTAAGCACAGGCAGCCCAACCGTGGTGTGTGCGTCACATCAAATTACAGATTCGAAGCCGGTACACAGTAATGAAATATGGGTAAAAATACGATTTGTCACGGAATTGAGAAGCGATAGAAAAATCGAAAATATTACACAATAAAGACTTCTTACCTTTACTTTATTGTCCCTTGATGTGTCCTGACCGGTTTAAATGCATTTTTACCACTTTTGTCACTCGCCCCACTATCCACTATAAAAGAAGGGAAGGCTGGCGACTGGAAAAGCGAAGCTCAACGCGAAAAAGCCAATAAAATTACAATAAATAAACTTATCGCTCCAAATTGCGAGCAGCAGGACCGTACACAACGTAGTTACCTATCCATTGCTCTCTGGTTTCCAAATTTCATCGCAACCGCCCGAGAATCGCTCATTTCCCAGCTCAAACTTGACCATTTCGCTTCGCCATTATGCGTGCAACCGACGGATCGTCCACCAGATTCAAAAGTGTAGCTTGGCGTCCGCGCCTGATTAACAAAATAACACTTCATCGGGGGAGGGGCGGTACTATTGCTCTATATGCAAATCAACACGGCGAGAGGGTCCAGTGCGTTCAATTTATAGATCGGGATCGCTATCCTGCGTTATCCCGATCTATAAATTGAACGCACTGGATCCTCTCGCCGTGTTGATTTGCATATAGAGCAATAGTACCGTCCCTCCCCCGATGAATTGTTATTTTGTTAATCAGGCGCGGACGCCAAGCTACACTTTTGAATCTGGTGGACGATCCGTCGGTTGCACGCATAATAGCCTCCTTCGCAGACGTCTTATGGCTCGTCACGCAATCGTTTCCTCCCCACCGGTGGGGAGGAAACGATTGCGTGACGAGCCATAAGACGTCTGCGAAGGAGGCTACACGCATAATGGCGAAGAGAAATGGTCAAGTTTGAGCTGGGAAATGAGCGATTCTCGGGCGGTTGCGATGAAATTTGGAAACCAGAGAGCAATGGATAGGTAACTACGTTGTGTACGGTCCTGCTGCTCGCAATTTGGAGCGATAAGTTCATTTATTGTAATTTTATTGGCTTTTTCGCGTTGAGCTTCGCTTTTCCAGTCGCCAGCCTTCCCTTCTTTTATAGTGCATAGTGGGGCGAGTGACAAAAGTGGTAAAAATGCATTTAAACCGGTCAGGACACATCAAGGAACAATAAAGTAAAGGTAAGAAGTCTTTATTGTGTAATATTTTCGATTTTTCTATCGCTTCTCAATTCCGTGACAAATCGTATTTTTACCTATATTTCATTACTGTGTGACTCGCACACCACGGTTGGGCTGCCTGTGGTCTAAGAAACATTTTCCCTCGTTATGTTTTCTTCATTTGGTGACGTGACGGTTATCATGGACCTATTACCCAGCGTATTCTGTATGGAATAATATTGCCAGTTAATTGTTTGGAAATGGACAAGCTACCCTTTTTAAACATTCGCCCGTTTAATAGTTTTCGTGACATATTGTTCAATCCTTCGTTTTAAAACTTAATAAAGAAAGCCCTTGATGTTTTTGTCTCGGGGCTGTTCAAATTTTTTAGTACGTAGTTATTAAATTCGTGACTCGCCGCTCGTTTCATGATTTGGCAAATTGTGTTTACAAGGTCAGATTACCGTGTTTACTCGAATGATAGCCGCCCCTCGATTAATTAATCTCCCCCTTTGGTGGAGCTCTCTAATCACATGGGCCCATAGAAACTGTGTGACCGTTCGTATTTTTAAATTTAGAGGAAATGTTTGGGAATATCGAAAACGTTTACTTATCGTAATAAACTGCGATGAATAACAACAACAACAACAACAATATTTTATTTCAACTCACACAAGATCTTTACAAAAAAGGAAAAAATAAAATAATTAAAAATAAAAACTAAATTATAGATATAGAAAAGAAAAAAATTAACAGGTAGAATTTGTGAGTTTGGAGCATCCAAATAGCTAGAGCTAATCAAGTGGATGACCCAAAAAGGAAAAGCTGAGTACATAGAAAAATAAGATTTAAATTACATAAATTACGATAAAAAGTATATTTCTTCTGATGAGCTAATAATATTTATTTAAGTATTTAATGTAGCAATAAAGTCATCGTAATTATTGATCATTGTGTTCTTAATAGTTTTACGAAATGAGGAGAGAAAAGGAATTTGTTTAGTATCATAGGGAATTCTAAAGACGTGAACCAGTATAGCGAACCGTAGGAATGCCATATTGAGTATAGTATTAACAGATTTTAAGAATATATTTTCATTGAGCGATTGACGGGTTATTAATAACAATGAATAGTCAGAGGAAATGCTTTTAAAGTAATCATCAAAGCAGGAAGGGGTCATATTGTGAGACCACTGATAAATGAAAGATATGATTTCATGATTAATATTACATCCATTTTGAAATCACTGGTGATCGTTGCAATCTGATTGGCTCTCAGCAGTGTGATTTATTTCCGAATCGCACTATTTTTTGCTCCAAATCGCATCTAAAATCCCGCACTAAAATCCTGTATTTGGGCAATTAAATTGTGCGATTTCAAAATGGATGTAATAATGTGGGAATTGAACTTTGTGTCGTGCAATTTTAGTGTGAAATCATAGTTGTGATTTCAAATCGAACTTGTGCGCAAATCATGCATATGATTTCAGACCAAATTGCACTCCACTCAGTTCAATTACCATTATGTACCAATATTGATGCGACTTATAGATGAGATTTAGAGCAAAAAATAGTGCGATTCGGGAATAAATCGCACTGCTGAGGAAAAGATCGGGATGTGATTTGGAGCAAAAAACAGTGCGATTCGGGAATAAATCGCACTGCTGAGAAAAAGATGCAATTTGGAGCAAAAAATAGTGCGATTCGGGAATAAATCGCACTGCTGAGAGCCAATCAGATTGCAAGGATCACCAGTGATTTCAAAATGGATGTAATAATTAAAGCTTTTAAATCAGGAATTAAGGAAAATGTAAAATGTGCAGTGATCTTGAAAAATGATGAAAGATTACCCCTGTTTAATAAATGCCAGGCATCAAATAAATGCCAGGTTCAAATAAACGCGGGTCAGCGAGGCCAAGTTTTTAATAAATGCCTCCGGCGTTTAATCAAGAAAATATGGAATGAACCATTTATGGTACAGCAATCAGAGATTTTTGGTCTAGAATAGGGTATCATTTTCCGTGAAACTGATCAGTTGCGTGAAGTATTTAGAATAGGTCTAGGATAGGGTAGGGTTTTTCGGTGTTTAGTCTGGAATAGGGTTGCAAAATGCAGCTAAAATGGTCTAGTATAGGTTAAGGGTCTCAGAGTCCCAGCGGTACACCCCCACCCAAAATTTTGCAGAGTACCCCCTGAGTTACTGTGTATATTTTTGGGTTTTGATGTGCTGCTGGGAGTCTGAAACCCTTACCCTATACCAGCTGATTTTGCAACCCAATACTAGACTAGAAACCAAAAATCCCTAGCCTATCCCAGACTATTTTTAGAAGTATGTCACTAATTCAGTCCACTGTATACACTAATTTAAACAATATTTTACAACAGCCATTTTTAAAAAGTGGTCTCAAAGTTTTATTTATTATTTATTATTAATGTTGCTGCCATGATTTTATTTTCGTTTAGGGATAAAGGCTCTTTCTCTCTTCTGAGTGTCAATTTCTGAGTGTCAATTCCTTTTCTTCATACCACTGATCAGCTTCTTGGCAAATGATACCTTATTCTAGATTAAAACTCTCTTATTTCTATACCCTATCCCAGACTAAACCACTTAAAAACCATATCCCCTCACAGAGTCACATACTCATATAGCTTACATGCATACTGAACTGTATGTGGTCTGGCCTTGTTATTTTTATATTATTTTATTTTAATGTACAAATAATTTTTTTTTTGTCAGGCAAGATAGAAGGTGTGTTAACCCATTACGAAACTTTACACACCAGCGACATTTTTCATGGTTTCCACAAGAGAGATGTCAACACCCAAGAAAAAATAGTTTCCTTCACAACATTAGGGAGGCAAGTAAACTTAACCCATTGACTCCTGAGAATTTTTACGTTTTTGAGTGATTTTCTGCATATAAATGAGCCATAGGATTTCGTGACTCCATATTCGGGGTTACCATCGAAAGTGCTGCTGTTCTAAAACACTGAAGGCTCGAGTTTACTGGAAACGTCATTCTGACGTTGCCATTTTGCTTCGTTGAATTGCCATTTTGCTTCGCTGAATTGTAATAAAGGCTCAATGGTGTATCTGTGATTTTTGGTATTAGTTCACAGCCATTTTTCATCTTAAGTAGCTTTTTGATAAGCATCATTAAGCTTGAAGGTAGTTCAGAGTCCACTTGCTCAGTGAAGCGAGTTGGTGTTGTACTTCGTTTACAAATTTGGCTCATTGCTTGTTGAGCTGGAAAAATGGTCGCCGCAAGATGAAGTAGCCTTTCTCGACCTACCACGGCATATTTTGGAAGTTGCGACCACTGAAGAACACAACAAGCGCTAAATTTTGGTAGTACAGTAGGTGGGAGTGGCTGTGGACTTAGTATAAATATGAAATGTGTGGGGAAAGGAATGAACGCTGTCAAAAATATTGTGGCTATTTCCCAGTATGCAGTGTGGTGGTGATGTTGAAAATCGAGGCAAGGTCAGTATGCACTAGAACGAGAGTCTGCAGCTCGGCCCGAGCAATGAATAAGAGCAAAAAAATTCACTGCTAAGCTAGGACTTGGGACTGAATTTTGTTGTGAATGTTGACTTTTGGGTTTGCCACGATGATTTGAATAAGAAAACTAAAGGCAAAAACGTGATTTTTGTTGTTTTTCTATGACGTTAAATACGGTCTTTTTTGTTATTGCCCAAATTCAAAATTAATGCTGATATATTCTGCAAAAATCGCTGACTTTTTCGTGTTTATTGGGTATCTCAATTTGAGGGACTTTCTGGTCAATGCTCACAACTGCTTAAAAAGAGTTAAGGCAATGTTCGCACAATTGAGAAAGTTGCAATTTTTTAAAGCAGTGGAGTCTTGTACGGGTGGTTTCGGGCAGTTCAGTTGTCAATGGGTTAATTCTCCAAGAACATTGCAGATTGCAGACCGACTTTTGAGTCGAGAACCTGTCAACTTACAGTTGATATGCTGCAGAAATTAAATCTCCATTTTTATCTATTTTTTTACAGACACTTTCGGCTTCATCTCACTCCACATGTTGAACTATTTGGTGAGAATTTCCATGCTTACTCTGTTGGAGAAAATAATCAAAAGATAGAAGTTGCAGTGGATAAGGAGAGTTTTTATAGAGGTTATGATGAAGGTTTGTACCTTCCCTTCCCAGATCAAAGGATCATCTGGCCAGTGCTCTGATCTCTGTCTTTGTATTTCAAGTGCTATACGAATTGTCTCTTGTTGTCCATGAGTTAAAATGTGTTGTTGCATCCTCAGACAAGACACTTTGCTCCAGTCGTATAAAGAAAACTCTCTCTAAGAGGGAAACCATCGGGACCGGATCAATTTTCTGTCTTAAAGACTGGTTTCCGGCTTATAGAGAGTCTAGGAAACACGACACCAGTAATTCTAAAATAATGAAGCTGAACCTATATATGTACAATGAATACACATCTTATCTGTTATAAGTTTGTTTAAAGTCAATTTTACTTAAGCAAAACCTACAAACTGGAACAAAAATAATATTAGAAAAGTGGACTCATTAATGTTCAGATTCAGCACCTCCGGATCCATTTTGAAGTATTTTTCACTAAAAAACCCCCACTTCTCTGCGAAGTGTCTGTTGATGGTTTCAAATTGTCTGTTGTCTGTCTTGAAGAGGTGTCCATCTTATAGATAGTTTAGTTACGGTAAAATGACTGAAAAATAGCAGGGACCAACCCCAGGTGTCCTTCTTATGGAGGTGTACATCTTTCTTGGACGTGTCCACATACATGCCAACTCTCCCGGATTATCCGGGAGTCTCCCGGATACGGAACGAATCTCCCGGTCTCCCATACGAGTCACCAAATCTCCCGGATAAAAGCCACTTTGGATCTTTTCTCTAAAATAGGCTAAGATTTTAACCCAAATTTTCCCAAAATCCCAAAAAAATGTGGTCTTTCATCATATCTTGACTTCACAAACGCTTTCCGGGTCTCAGGAATGCAGAAAATAGTACCTTTAGAGGGTAAAGCCCAAAAAAAATTTCCTTACCCCCTTCATTTGCGCGACTACGGTGCTCGATTCACTCCTTGGGGGGGGGGGGGGGGGGGGGGGGGGGGGGGGGGGGGGGGGGGGGGGGGGGGGGGGGGGGGGGGGGGGGGGGGGGGGGGGGGGGGGGGGGGGGGGGGGGGGGGTGGGGGGGGGGGGGGGGGGGGGGGGTGATGATGGAATTTCACCTCCAGAAAAAAACTCATACTGTATTTTTATTATTTCATAATATATATTGCCACTCTTGGAAGGTCCCGGCTTCTAACAGTGCACTGTTTGTTGTTAGGTGACTCATTATCTCACGTGAGTGCTCATATTGATCACGGGGTCTTGATGGCTTCCATAGCAACAACAAATGACACCTATGTTATTGAGGTACTTTAACTCCCAAGAGTTAAAATACAAGAAAAATCCCAAATTTCATTTTGTAAAATATTGAAAAACAGATCGATGGTACCATGCAAAAGTACTGCTGAAGAGGTTTCATTTGAATGGGTCACACCTCAGGATTTCGTCCACAGACTCAAAAGTTAGAACTAGTCACTGACTAAGCACATGTCTCCATAATTGACTCTGGGAGTGAAAGGGTTAAGATTTTGTGGGAAATAAATTATGATATATTAAATGAGAGGCAATATAATCACTAAATTAGAAGTTGACTTCATTTATATCATATGTGTACATGTATATTTTTGCTCATTTGGGATCCCATCATAACTCTCATAAAAGATCCCACATCTACAACAGTTATATTGGCCTGAAGAGTCATTCATTATTTTGTATAGGATGCCTTTTAGAAGACATATTTTGCCCTTTTTAGAGTGAAAATACAGGATCTTTTGGCCTGATTGGATCTCTTTTACTTAAACGTACATGAACCAGTCATTATTTTAGTAAGAAAGTGCTGGGTGAAAGAAAGTCATGGGTGGCTACATTTGAGTTTTTAAATGAGACATGAGGACTTTGCTAGAAGCTGCTATGCTACTGATTTAAACCACTATCTTCTACCCATGCCAGAGAAAAACAACAGCCAGTATTGAAACTAACAATTCAGCTTATACAGTTAATTGTTATTGTTTTGTAGCCAGCCTGGCGGTATATAGGAGAGCCTAACAAACAGCATATGATCTCATACCGACGTTCAGATGTCAAATCCAATATAACACATTCCCATGGTGATCCAAAGTAAGTAGTTTAAAATTCTTATAGTGGAATCTAACCCTCAAGTACTTGCGAGTTATGGAAGGTGGGGGGGGGGGGGGGGGGGCTTTTTTACTTCAACTTTTAAAAGCCTATCGTATTATGTACTTATTGACTGGCGGTCACTCAGTGGGAGGGCCAGATGTAAAAATATTTGGCTCAAGGTCGTGGGAAATTGTTTGGCTTGAGGTCAATATTTGGCACAAGGTCCATGCGCCATGACCGAGAGCCAAATATTTTCTCATCTGTCCTAACCTAACTTAGTCAGTAAGTATTTTATTATATGACCAATATGGAGACAAAATTGCTTGAATTTTAACACGCGAGGCTGTACGCTTTTGTAGTAGGGCCATATGACTTTTTCCGGCCCTACTCCACAAATGCTTACGACCCTCATACAGGACTTTCATCAATGGTTTGCAAAGAAGAAGGCTTGCAGGGTTGGGTCATATGATAATTATGTTTATTATATTGCAGCAATGCAACAGTAACCAACAAATAAGCTTTAACTCCAGTTTTACAAATACAGAAATGGAGCAATAATTAAACTGCAGGTTGAACTGAATATTTTAAAATGCATTTTTGCCAGACCCTTCAACATTTCCACAGCTTGTTTTATTAACAATGGCAGTAAAACGTAAATACAAAACTTGAAACTGGTGAAGGGTTTATTTAATAGCCTTCTTAAAATCAATTACAAATCTACTGCAGACTTTTTTTTTGAAGGGGGGGGAGGGGGAGATTGAAATATTTACTTAAAAGAATGGCCGGGTCATAACAAATTTAGTTTTGCCACGGGTGGGGGGGGGGGGGGAATAAAGTTTGTCAGTTTCTCACCCATTCCCCCCCCCCCTCCCTCTCTATGATAAATAATGAATGGTCCCTAAGGGGAAACCTCCCATAATATGGGGATGCCTCCCCTAACAAGTACCTTAATCTAAGGCGTAAGGGGTACCTCTTAAAAGGGGACACCTCCCATAATAAGGGGACACCTCCATATATAGGGGACCTCCCATAATAGGACATATCTCCCATAATAAGGGGACACCTTCTTACAATAAGGAGATACCTTCCATAATGAGGGGACACCTTCTTACAATAAGGAGATACCTTCCATAATAAGGGGACACCTTCTTACAATAAGGAGATACCTTCCATAATGAGGGGACACCTTCTTACAATAAGGAGATACCTTCCATAATGAGGGGACACCTTCTTACAATAAGGAGATACCTTCTATAATGAGGGGGGACATTCCATAAGGGGACTCTTCCCTTAAGGAGACCTAGGTCATAAGGGGATACCTCATATTAAAGGAGACATCCCATAAGGGAACACCTCACATAATAAGGGGCACCACCATAATAAAAGGCACCTTCCATAAGGGAACACCTCCCATAAGGGGACTCTTCCCTTAAGGAGACCTAGGTCATAAGGGGATACCTCATATTAAAGGAGATATCCCATAAGGGAACACCTCACATAATAAGGGGCACCACCATAATAAAAGGCACCTCCCATAAGGGAACACCTCCCATAAGGAAACGCTTCTATAAGGGAACGCCTCCTGTAAGGGAAAACCTCTCATAAGGGGAACACTTCCCATAAAGAGACACCTCCGCAGATGGGGAAACTTCCTATAATAAGGGGCACCTCCCATGAGGGAAAACCTCCCATAAGGGGAACACTTCCCATAAATAGACCCCTCCACAATGAGGACACCTCCCATAAGGGGAACCCTCTCATAAGAGAACACTTCTATAAGAAAACACATCCCATAACGAAACACTATCCATAAGGGACGGACCATTAGAAAAGTGATGGGGGGGTGGGGGATTTTCAGCTTGCACGAATTTTTTTTTTCGCCCATTGCTTGTGCAGGATTTTTTTTTTGCAGGTGAAACCCTCTGCACGAATTTTTTTTTCAGACAAATATTGCTTTGTTTTTCATTTACTAATTAAAAAAAAGGTGTAATACTTAAAAACCATTTTTGACCATTACGTATATTTGAAAAATATATATTAGGAATAGTCCGCTACGTTGCACAAGACTATATCCTATTGTGGAACGCATGAAGCAAACACAACTTGACACCAGAATTACACGCCTGTTGTAGAAAAAATATGCAGTGTATCTTAAATTCATTGAGACATACACGAGACCTCCTCTCTACAACACTAAAAGAACTGTTCTTTGTGTCAGAAAATATCATACATTCTATGAAATTAAGAATAAAGCCTCAGAAAGAAACACAACTTAACGTCGGATCGAAACTACACCGTCCAATGCTATTGGTTCAATTAAACGAGCCAATGAGAAAACGGAACATTCGATCCTTCCCAAGAGTACAAAAGCAGCAAACATTTCATGTACAACGGAATAATTTCATATTATTCCGCGAGACAGTTACTTATGGGAGCAACTGATGAGGTTCACCTAAGAACCGAAACTCGAGTCTTGCTTAAGAAAAATGTAAGAATTCACTAGCGTCCGTGAGATTTTCAATACAGATCACCATATCTGTTCAAGCCATGTCGGGATGCAATTACGCCATGATGAAACAACGGAGGTTCTTCAAGCTCCAAGAAACACTTCGCAGAAACAGAACTATATATAAAACAAGGAGCTAAAACAGAGGCAGATCCAGGGATTTCTGAAAGGGGGTCCGGGTTCATGCCTGCCCGGAAATTTTTCCAATTTTACCCTCTGAAACGCCATTTCCAGCACTCCTGAAACTCGAAAAGCGTTTGTTAAGTCAAAAAATTGACAATCAGTCAATTGGTGGAGGTGAAACAACTACGTATAAAACAATTTTATTCTATTATTTTTATGAACCACAAGGGAGACACAGGTCTGAAAGGGGGGGGGGGGGGGGGGGTCCGGACCCCCCCCGACCCTCCCCCAGGATCCGCCACTGTAAAACATAAACTGCAAGAAGTCATGATTCCAATAGAGACACGGCAGCTTCAGACTTTGATCTTAGACGCCTACATCCGTGATAAAGATCCACTTTCTCACAAGTCTTGCACACCGCAGACTTTGACACTAAATCACGGCAGGGGCATAGCCAGGAATTTTTCAGAGGTACGCACAATCAATTTCCAAACACTCCCCCTACCTCCTCCCCCACCCTCAAGTCCCAAATCTTTCTTTTTTTCCCGACTTTTTCAGGTACACACGTGCGTACGTGCGTACAGGTAGCTACGCCCCTGCACGGGCTGTGAGATTGACTGATCCTAGCATATTCAAAACAATAACAAAAACTGCAGCCGATCACTACATATCTTGCAACAAAAGTTAGGCAAAGAAGCCCTAACACATGCCAAGAGAGCTAGCATAACGAAGGCATAGAGAAACAATAATTCCATAAATGGCTACACTGCATGAAAATCTCCTGTCACTTAAGAGATTTTTATCCCAAAGATCATCAAAGAGTCATACAATACATATCGAGCATGCAAAACTGAGACAGAGATAATAGTGACTAGTCACAATTCTATATTGGTGATCTAAAGGGAACAAATATCTCGTAGACCTTCTTGGGAAAGCATTTCTAAAGGCTTCTTTATACATTTTGCGACTAGCGGGAGTCGTGTTTGGCCTGTCACCTTTATAATATTATTTATAAATAATAGTACAGGATTAGGCCCCAAGAATGTTTTGAATTTTTGAAACGCCAAGAGTGCTATTTTCAATAGGCACTTTGGCAGCTTTTATATATTAAATAACAACCACAATAGGACTTCTCCTTCTGCATGAATTTTTTTTCTTTGCCTTGAACTTTGCACGAATTTTTTTTCTTGGCATTTTCCCTTCCCTTCCCCACCCCCCCCCCCATCACATTTCTAATGGTCCGTCCCTAAAAGGGACTAGGGAGGCAGCATGGTCAAGTGGTTCTGGTGTGGTCGAGTGGTTAGCGCACTGGACTTCAAATCAGAAGGTCCTGAGTTCAAGTCCCACTCTGACCACTACCTGGAATTGTTTCACGGCAGACCCAAATTCAACTCCTCGGTTTAACACTTGTAAGTAGCCAACTGGTCTGCCTCCTACCAGTTGGGATTTTTAACCTGTTATGTTCAATTTGCAATATTTGTTTTCTTATTTGAGTGGCGTGGCTGTTAATTAGCTGCAGTAAATTCGCTGCTGGATGAGCTAAGTGCTCATCCACTTAAACAATGTTTATTATTCTTATTATTTTATTTAAAAAGAGACACTTCTCATAAGGGAACACGTCCATAAGGGAACACCTCCTGTACATTGTAATGAAAGAATTCCCATAAAGCACAATATGAGTTGACACATCTTGTTCTGTAAGTGAAGGGACATCTTTTGAAAGCAGACCAAGTTCCCCCATCTCCCTTCCCCATTTAACAATGGTTTATTTTCTGATGTAATCTCAATCTGTTATTCTTTTTTTTAGGAAAAAGAGATATAGTTTTTGTGGCCATGATTCAAAGCATTCAACTGTGTATTACAAGAAAGATGTAGGTAAGAAAGCTATGCAGACTGGTGCTCTTCCAACTAAGCTGTCAGGCAGCAGTTCTCTTGCATGTGTCAATTTCCCCCATGCTGTCTTGTACTCTGCCATCTGCCCCCCTAATCTCCCTAGAAATGGATGTTTGCAAAAATGCACAAGGGACCAGTAACTGTTTTGTGTGGCACACATTCATATTCTTTCTTTTTCTAGCTCCAGACATGTGGTTCAAGAGAAAGAGACGTGCATTACCAACATTAACAAGGTGTTCCCTTGCTTTGGTGGCTGATTACAGGTTTTTTGAGAATATGGGTCAGTCAGACAGGAGGCATACAATCAATTATATGGTAAGAGTAGTTAACAAAATAAATAACATTTTTGCATGAACCGGAAGACCAAGGATGGTTAAGTGGCTTTGTGCATAATAGTCTTGAGATTTTATGGTTGTGATTTGCTATAATTGCAGTTCTTTGAAATGTATACTTTGAATTCCAAAAACACAATTTTGCTGTCAGTAAAACCCCATTGTCAGACAAGCTATAAAAATGTAGTCACGTAAAGGGTACTCCCAATTGTAAACATTCAATTAAACTTTATTTAGACATGGTATATTCATCAGGCATAACAATACTATAAACTATATGTATATATCTATCTAAAAGTATCAAAATTCCTAGAAAATAATGCTAAAAAAAATTAAAATATGTAAAAATTATCCCACCCTCAAGAAATAATAAACCTGCTTTACAAGAATGCCGTGTATAGAATAGCAAGCAAAAAAATTGTGACAGCCCCTTCGAAAACTATTGATAGTTTCCGCTTGCCACAGTTCCAGGGGAAGGTTATTCCAAATGACCGCACCATTGTATCTCAAACTGTTTTTAAGGAATTAGTGCGGGGCAGTGGGATAACCAGTTTGCTCTCATTGTCCCTCAAATTATAAGAGATATTTCTTTGAGTAAAAAGAGAGCTAAGATAATTAGGAGCAAGGCCATATAGCGACTTATAGACCAAAACGGCCACTTGAATTTGACGTTGCGTATCGAACCTTTTCCAGCCTAGCTGTTCAAATAAGGGGCCAGAACTAGAATCGTAACTAGAAAAGGTTAGAATACGAGCCGTGCGGTTTTGCAATATTTGGAGCTTATTTGCCAAGGTAGAGCCACAATGCCCCCAGACTGCACTGCAGTAATCAAAATGAGGTTAACATGCCAGTTTCAAAAGTAATATGACAAACTATATGTATGATCATATATCAATAGAAGGCTTAATAAATGTAGTTTTCGATAAAAATATAATTTTAGCCACTTTTTTCTACTACAAACAGCCAGGAGCTGATAAACTGCTCAATTTAATTTAAAGGGTATGTAGGGTATGATTTTGGTGAATTGTGGCCAAAACATTCCTGGGATAATGACGAACAAAACCGTGTCAGCAAATAATGTTGATATTTAAAATATTTTAAAAGTGCATGTGGCAACCATTAATATATTTAGCTACTGTCCAACTTTAGATGCAGATATCTTGGTTGATTGACCCAGTGCAGATATTTTGGTCTTGCCATGACATTCAATTTGATACCTGATAAATTCAATCAAACAATGCAACCCTCCATTGTTTGGCGATTTACCGGCTCATGGCCTTTTGTAGAAGAAAAAAGTTGCTAAAATTATATTTTTATCAAAAACTAAACTTACTAAAAGCTTAGTATATTGTTTGTCATTTAAGTCTTAAAGCTGGGGCATGTACAAATGTTTTTCGGAAGGGCACCTGCGATGGTTGGGAGTACCCTTAAACACGGACCTGCGCTATAAAAGGATCCTTGGCCTGGCCAATTAAGCCACCAATCATTTCACACTAGGCACCGAACTGTCAACATAACAAGCAACCTCTCGCTAATGGAGAACGGATACCATCGTGAAATTCAAATTTGGCAAGCTAAAATATATTTATATATTTCATGCTAAAAGGTGCATAAATTCAAATAATATTTTTAGTTTTATTTTAGTAAAAGATAAATCCTATACAAGATTGAACTGGTGAATGTAGAATTAGACCTATTTTATGGGGAAATGGTCTTCCTCCGTGTTGCTTGCAGTGTCGGCCATCTTTGATTAGCCGTCGAAGCAGTGATGGTGTGACAAACAGGGGCGGAGCTATCCCTTTTATAGTGCGGGTCCTTGTTTAAAGGGGCTATGTAATCAGTTTTATTGTTACTTTAAAAAGGCTAAAAGACATTTTTATATCAGTGGAACCCCAAAATAATGATTCAGTTTTGTTTAAAATCACTCTACTTGTGCTTTATGAGTAAAAACAAGTATCTTGGGCTGCAGATGGCCAGGATGGAAATGAATTACAACTTGATAAAAATCTGCCCAATTTTTTCAAGTTTATCTCCTCGTGTCTTAGAAAACCTGATTAAACTCAGATTATGGTAGATTTTCTCTTGGGTGTCCTGTGGTCTATCGCCACGTGTCTTGGAAAACCCGATTAAACTCAGATTATGGTAGATTCTCTCTTGGGTGTCTTGTGGTCTATCGCCTTGTGTCTTGGAAAACCCGATTAAACTCAGATTATGGTAGATTCTCCCTTGGGTGTCCTGTGGTGTATTGCCTCATGTCTTGGAAAACCCGATTAAACTCAGATTATGGTAGATTCTCTCTTGGGTGTCCTGTGGTTTATTGCCTCGTGTCTTGGAAAACCCGATTAAACTCATATTATGGGAGATTCTTTGTTGGGTGTCCTGTGGTTTATCGCCTCGTATCTTTGAAAACTTGCTAAAACTCTGATTATGGTTGATTCTCTCTTGGGTGTCCTGTGGTCTATCGCCTTGTGTCTTTGAAAACTCGCTGAAACTCAGATTATGGTTGATTCTCTCTTTAAAAATTCACTTGATGACTTTCTTATACTTATTTACCCCAAAACATCAAAATTGCCGTGACTTAGCTCCTTTTACAGGGTGGTCGAATTCATTCATTCATTTGTTATTTTTCGTTCATATGTAGATTGGTATTGCAGACAGAGTGGACTCCATTTTTCAAAGAACGGAATGGTCAAATGAATACAAAGGATATGGATTTGAAATTCTGGAAGTAAGCAAACATATTTTATGTTTTAAGTGCTGACTGGTTAGCTGGCAATGGGATAACAATAATGAAAAATTATGCAAAGAAAATAATGACAATAATGGTGATGGTGATGTTGATGATAACAATGATTAATTTAATGATGATGAAAGCACCAACATTTTGGTCCTTGTCTTCATTACCTGTAAACTGTGCGATCACTGCATTACTTTACAGCAGTGGTGGATCCAGGGGGAGGGTCAGGAGGGTCTGGACCCCCTATCAATCCTGTGTGTTTTGTTTTTTTACTACTTGCTTGACACTAAAATTCTTGCATATCGTTTATTCAATGGTTGAATTTTTTTAATGAAACGTGCGTTGCATTTTGCCACTAAACTAATTTTAAATTCCAGGCAATATGCATAAGCATATATGTGTTTGGGCTCATGGTCTGCTTGCAAAGCAGTACTGCTCAACAGGCGTTAACAGAGACACATGCTCATTCTTTTATGATTAGAATTCATTTACATGGTAAGGGGCCGAGGAAACTGACGTTAAATCAGGATTATAACATGCAACTGCGACTGGGGGAGGGATGGTGTGTCGAAAAAGTTTGAATCCACCCCCCAAACAAAAATTCCTGGATCTGCCTCTGTTACAGGCTCCTTCAGCAGCTTAACCAGCGACTTCCGCTTGTTCAAAACTGTGCTGCCTGGCTTATCAGAACTACACTAACCCAGACGATCAAACTCGACAGACTACAGATACTGATATCTCGTTCACTTAGATCTTCCTCGGGAGTTTTTTTGGAAGTTCAATGGTCTATTATTCTAAGACATATGGTGACAGAGCTTTTCCTCTAAGTGCACCAAGGCTTTGGAATGGTTTTCCTGAACATTTAAGACTCTTTTACTAAGATGCGCTAAAAAAATTAACAGTTTTAAAAGAATAAAAATATACAATCATTTATATGCTTGACTAAATAATTATGTCTTAAAGCCATGTTTAAATGAATAAAGGTCATTTAAAAAAAGGACCTTTATTCATTTAAACATGGCCTTAAGACTTATTATTTAGTCAAGCATATAAATGATTGTATATTTTTATTCTTTCAAAACTCGTCTGTTAATTTTTTTAGTGCATCTTAGCTTTTTAGCTCAGCATTGTTAGAATTCAATACTGAGTTAGACCTTACCATTAGTTGTTTTTGATAATTAAAATGATGTCAGATGACAATAATGGACTGTCAGCGAGAGAAACCTTCTTGAATTGATGTCAGATCTAACTGTAAATAATCATATTCTGTAAAGTGGCCACATGACTGGGTACATTATGTATGTTGCCCACTTATTCATTCACGACACATTATTATTTTAATAAGGATGTTAAAAAGTTAACACATTCTGACTTGTATTTCTTAGGTAATTGTTCACGAAAAAAGCGGGGCTGCAAGTGTTAATCACTTCAATATGGAGCGCCCTGGTGCATGGCCAATCAAAGATCTTTTAAGAGTATGTACTTATATCATTTAATCCCTGCTCTCCTGATAGTCATGTGGTTCAAGTGCTTCTATCTTTGAATGAAAATTTGTAAGGTGCCAGATGCAAAATTCTATTTAACTATTGTATGTTCCTTATTTTGAATGATAAGATGGCAACATGACATATGTCACTAACATGGTGACATCTCTAATAGGAATTAAACCATGCTTTCCGACAACTGGTCAGAGGCTCAATCCAAATGAGCCAAGGAGGACTCATGGAGAGCTGAGGCATTTTTTTTACTAAGGTTCAAATAGTTTATAACAGGCATTCTGCATACTGCTAGGTGACAGCACTGTCAAAACGTCATATGATGCGATGAATAAATGATAGTAAAATTTGTCAACAAAAGGACAGAACAAATTCTTGAGTGAATATTTTTGAAAGCAATGTTGGCTCTAAGCTTAATCATAAAACTATTTTACTCCCAATTTTGAAGATTTTTTTCTATTTTTTGTTTATAATATTCTTATGTTCCTTTATAATTTTCTTGACCTTTTAAATTTTTTTTATTCAGACATTCAGTCGAATGCACCAGTGGAAACAATATTGTTTGGCACATCTGTTTACATATCAAGACTTTACATATTGCTAGCCCCAAAAGAAATGCTGTTGGAGGAATTTGTACTGAAGGTGATCGCACTCTGTCCCTATCTCCCCTCCCCTAGATCGCATGTGCAGTTATCAGTGGCGGATCCCCTCCCCCCCTTATCTTGCAAAATTTTTTCATTATCTAACATTTTCATTTCACCCCGGACCGGAAGTATACAGTCAAACCTGTATATAACGGCCCTGTATATAGTGGTGACCCTGTAAATATCGGTCACCGAACAACTTCCCAAAAATCGTGCCTTATATTTACTGTAAAGTTTACCTGTATATAACGGACACGGTCACCCTTTAGACTTCCCAAATCCACAATTTCATTATGTTTTACCTGTACATAACAGTCACCAAATTGAATTATGGTCAAACCATTAGCAAATCATGACAAGATTTATTCAACAGCTCATTAAATTGTAGCTACCAGGGCAGGGGTCGCACACAAATACAAATGTTATACTAAATACAACTACAAAGTAATACAAGTCAAATGCATGTCATCGCGTGCGTCCAACATATGGTTGCAACAGATAGCTATAGACCTTTTTCATAATGGCGGGTGAGTTATTTATTCTTTTATATCTATGTTAATTAGCCCTAGTTACCTTGTTAGCATGTGCAAAATTCAAAAGAGTTTTTACTCTAAAATGAGGCCACTAGGGCTAATTAACATAGATATAAAAGAATAAATAAATTGGCCACCATTATGCAAAAGGTCTATGGAGCGGAATTCTGGACAAAAATGTTATTGGATCATATCGTATAGTGTATTGTATCGTATTTGCCAGTTTACTGTCTTATCGTACCCGATATGCTGTTATGTCGTACTTGGTGATGTCATGTTTTATTATTTGACATAGCATTCTAGAGTGCAAATATGCTTCAAAACGAGTGCATATATGACACCTTATTACACTCCTGACCGCGCGCTTGGAAAAACAGTTTCAAAAACTTAGTTTTAGGAGATTACTGTCGTATAATAAACAATTTATTTTAGCGAAAAGTTGTGTATTACGGCTGGGCATTTTTAGTCATCTGTTATATTTTCTTGCCTAAAGGCTCGAAAAAATAAAAACTGACTCGTAAAAATACTCAGCCGTGTTACACAACTTCACGCTGAATAACCTCAGTACTCAGTAATGTTATATCGTAGCCAGAATGCTGTTATGTCGTACCCGGTGACCTTATATCGTAGCCAGAAGGCTATCTTTAAAACGAGGAGAGGGGAATGGGGAACATTCAAAAAAATTCCATCGACTAGTTTTTAAATAAATGGTTCCCTAAAAAAAGTGTTTCTTCTGTGAGGAAAATGAGCATATTTAAGACATTGCTTCTGATCGCATCAACTGAAATCTAGTGAAGCAAACAGGATGAAACTGTCAAGGAATGTAGTTTTATGGCACATGAATAATATATGGTGAAAATATTGTTTCAATTTGTCAGGAAACGTTATATTGGCATTGACGAATTAACAGAAAGTAATTCAAATTTTTAAATTTTTGATGGAAATATTCAACCCAATTTTATTCAAAAACGCTCTCATAGAATTTTTTTAAACTTTACAGTCTTGAATACTTACATCTAGACTATAAGAGGCATTCAGTCATTTTAAAAGTTTAGGTCTAAATGTTGAGAAAATTACTAATTGCAAAAACCATGATGTCATCAGATCGTTGTTATGGTAACATTGATGTCAATCAAATCTTCTTTTTTGGAAAGTTCATTTCATCTCTAGTATATGTGTGAAGCAGGTTGTCTGACTGAGCTCAGACAGTGAAGTATAAGCCGTTCAAAGTTGAGATGTCGTGTCGCCAAAAAACTTAGTCGAGCCACCTTAAGTTTTGACTGAAAAAAACCTTTTTAAATGCCGCGTGTGATGTTGTTCTGTGATTTTGTTCTTTTAGAATTTCACCTCTTATAACGTCCTTTTTTCTGCGTCCTAAAGGAAATCAAGCTTCGATCGAGCTCCGAAATTTCATTAAACCATGACAGTTTTTTTTCGCCTTGAAATACATACTGTTCCAGTAAAAGCGTCGGTGGTACGCCTTTCCTACAAGGAAACCTAGGAGAAACTCGAGTATACTGCATCTCCCTAAAAGTACACCACGGACATTTTAGGGGCCTTTTCTCGTATCTTGAACGTTGCTGTTGTTATTTCCACATAAAAACGTTATTCATTAACTTCCAGTAGAGTTTTAAGGAAACCTGTATATAGCGGTCACCCCAGATATAACGGTCACCTGGCCATTTCCCAAGGGTGACCGTTATATACAGGTTTGACTGTACATATATATAGTGCCGTTCACACTCTGTACCTATCTCCCCTCCCCCTGATGTACATTTAGGTACAGTAATCACACTTGGTTTATTCCCATCTCCTTTCCTAATGACGAAGGAAGATTATTCCATACAGAAATCTGGCTTCCTTATATCACAACTGACTTAACACTCAGCTGGATAGCTCCTTCAGGACCTGCAAGTGATAATTATTCTGTTTACTTTTCATTAACAGATTACTTCACAAACAACACTTGGTTGTACCCCAACACTGGGCTAAGTAGCAGCATAAACCGGGGCAGGAAACTGCTCATAGAAGAGGCAGACATTATAACTGCTCATGGTATGTACTTCATGTTCACTCCCAAGAGTGGGAAAAATATCAAAAAAATAAACACCACAAGAATATACTGCTCACATGCTTTTATTTGAATGGTCACACTTTAGGATTTCATCCACAAACTCATAAAGTTAGAGCCACGTTTTACAGCATAATAAACAGCACCACAGGAAAGTGCATACTGCTCAAATGCTTTCATTTGTATGGTTACACTTTAAGATCTCATCCCCAGACTCAAAATTTAGAGCTGCCTTGAAAAGCATTAAAAACAAAAACATGAAAATTTTGTAGAGCCACCTTGTGCAGCATCATAAAGAACACTGTAAGGTGTGGCTCATTTGAATGATCAAATCCACAGACTCAAAAGCTAATGAAGGTCAATAAACAAACAATAAACAAACAAACAAACAAACAGACAAACAGCACTACAATAAAGTGCTTCCCAGGATTCTATTCACAAATTCATTAGTTAGTTCTAACTATGCAACATACCCAAAGGATTCCAGAGTGCAAGCTGGATTTTCTTTAAACTCGAATCAAGCCTTTATAGTAATTTTGCTCTTGTATGTTGTGAATTTGTAAACCTGTTAACAATAGTTTGCTTTCTTTTTCTTCATCCAATCCCACCCTGCAACAACTGGAACCTATTCAGGAATTGGTAAGTTAATCTGTAGTATTTTTCTCTTTATTTCTAAACATGGCTTGCCCAAAACCTAGGTGATCCTATCCCCCATGTGCAAAAATTTGCCATCTTCAGTGTGTCGGGTGGAGGGGCCGGTGCAAATGGAAAAAGGAACATCCCCATGAAGTCAGGGCTTTTCTACAAGGATACAGAATATCAGCAGTGTCTCTCTTCTCTCACTGATAGTTGAGCCAGCAAGACATCAGCGTGCACTTGCAAAATAATTAACAGTTGTAATTATAATATTCTTTCAGGACACAATTTTGGCAGCGAACATGATCCAAAAACGCGGGAATGTGCACCAGCCGATACCAGTGCTGAAGGAGGCAAATATATCATGTATCCAGCTTCTTTGGGTGGAAGACTGCCGAACAATAAGGTACTGTTTCCGTGGAAATACTGACCTTTGTGAGGGGACATTGGGGGGTTATGAACACCGCAATACTGCCAAAAAAAAATCGATAAATACCGCAAATAAAATCGCCAAATACCGCAATAGCGTAATAGACCTTTGTGCTGGGGTAGAGGGACTCTCATATTAAGGTAACGAGGATTTGTGTTGTAAACTTTTAAAGGAACCATTGTAAGACCACTCCTATTACAATATCATAAAGACTTGTTATATTTGCTTGCACTCTGTGAATCTTATACAAATAACTATGTTAATTCAATGCGAATGACACATTAGGGCTGATTTACACAGAACAACTTTGTTGCATGCAACACGCTTACGCCATGCTTATGACATGCTTACAACATGCCGTAGGATTTTTAAAAAAATCCTAAAACGTGTGTGCAGAGCATGTAATAAGCGTGGCGTGAGCGTGTTACACGCATCAAAGTTGTACCGTGGAAATCGACCCTAAGAGAGTCAACATTTTTAACATCATATTTCTTGTGTTTCGAATCCTTTTGGGAATAATCAGCACTTCAGCCGAGTAACAAAAACAATAGAATTTTATGTAGATGTTACAGGTCAAATTTGATTACAGGTTAATTTTGATTTTCCATTGTTCTTTTCAATGCTAATATATGATAATGAACTTACTCAAATTTGACCTGTAACATAGACACCAGTCTATAGTGCGACCACAGCAAATATAGGCCATTTTCGAGTTGTATTATGCCTTGTTATCAAAGCGACGTGCATAATATGCACTTATTGACTGAGTGGGAGGGCCGGAGCTGCGCTCGGTCCGTACGCCATGACCTCGAGCCAAATATTTTCCCGTCCGGCCCGACCTAACTCAGTCAATAAGTACTTTATAATATGACTAGAAAGTACAAGAACAGTCGTGCAGTGCGAGGTCGCTTGAACTCGAGCGGGGCCGGACGGCTTTTTCCGGACCGGCTTACGTCAACCCGTCCGGCCCCGCTCACGTCACCTTGCTATTCTCTTTTCTGTAGGATTGCGTCAGCGGGGCCGTACGGTCATGTTATAACTTTTCATATGATGAAAGGCTCCTATGAGCCAACTTGTGAATACGGAACAACCTTTTGTCCCTCCCCTCTCCTACGCGTTTTGCTTTACCGGGTTTTTAGGTTTTCGTATTAGGCGGCGCACAGGGCTCTTAATAGCATGGGTGGCATTTTTCAGTTGGCTGTTCTGTAATCTGTAATACGTTATTCAACCAAGTGACTTTACGCAATAAACACTCAGGCTCACAGTTCGAGCTGCACACCCATCTTGTTGTCGAGTAGTTTAAATATAAACAGGAATGGCCTATTTGTTCATTTCTTTTGACATGTGCATTTCATGCTTTGTCACTGTCATCAAAATATATGTAAATACATGTACAAAACATTAACTCCAAATTTATGTAAATGTGCATATTTTTACAAAATAAGAGTTTTATACCCTATTTATTTTTCCGACAGTTCACCCTCTTGGGTGAGGCTGTCAGTGTTTGAGAAGTTTGAGTGTATTTAATTACCAGGTTGTTTTTAAACAGTCTTTCCAAAGGGAACACATTGGAGTGGGTGGTCTGTCTATTTTTTTTTAAGTTGTCAGTTGTGCTAATGTTACAATGTTTTTTTTTTATTTTTTTTTTTTATTTATTTTTTTTTTTACAAGACAATAAGACTTTTACTTACAACAGTGCATTGTTAACAGTATAAATGTTTAGCTTATTGGCACTTAATAAGTAGGAGCAAAGCAATAAAAAAGGCATACAATATATATATATATATATATAAATATATATATATATATATATATATATATATATAATAATAAATTTATATCTCTCATTGTGGCAGGGAGAAGGGTGTGTAGCGAAAACAGAAGAAAAGGTTAAGTACACTATACACTTTTAAGTTTGTGTGCTTTTATCTTAGGTGTTGTGCTAAAGGAGCCCATTTCTTATTGTTATTGCTGGTAGCGTTCAATTCTATCTTGTATTGAGTGCTCAAGACGAACAAGAATCCTCTGATGCTCAGGAAAGTTTCTTTAATCTTACAACACCATATAAAATATTTGGCCAAGAGGAAACATAAGTTGAGCTGTACTGAATAGTGTCGAGAGTTATCTGGCCTCAGACCCAAGAGAATAGCCATGTTCTTTTGATAATCATTGGGGATAAGTGTTTTTGTTTTCAACCATAGAAGTAAATCATCCCAAAAAGAAGCAGTTTTATTGCAATGCCAGAAAAGGTGTGTGAGTTCTTCAGAACCTTTGCCACAAAAAGTGCAGTTAGGATTGTCTTTAATGCCGATTTTTGATAAAAAGCTGTTCGTTGGTAAGATTCTATGCAAAAATCTGAATTGAAAATTAATAATTTTAGTGCTCTTGGTGCAGCTAAAAGCCAACGTATATGCTTTTATCCAATCTGGTTTACAACAGTTATCGATTTCACAATTAGCATTCCACTTTGTTTGACTTTTTTCAGGATTAAAAGATTTCAAAGATACGAGCTTTCTATAAACAAGTTTGTTTGCTTTTATGCATTTGATGAAAGCAGAAAAGAAATCTTCATAATCTGTTTCATTAGATACAGCTTTTGAAGAAATTGAAATACTTCGAATTGATGATATGAGGCCATGGAAAGTTAAGGGTTGCATTTGTATGTTGTAGGTGGTCCTAAATTCAGCGAAAGAGAAGAACTTGTCCTGATCTTTCATTAGGTGTTTTATTTTCAGAATGCCTTTCGAAATTAGCTGTTTGAAAACGATGGGTTTGTTGTCTACTCTGATTAATGAATTATGCCATAGGGGTTGTTCTAGAAACTGCTGCTTACTGTTTATTTGGGGATTAAAATTAACTTCAGCCCATATACATAAAAGTTCTTTAAATAAAGGGTTAGTAACGTGGAATGTTTCCAAAGTATCCTTCCTATTGAGGTTACCACTAAAAATCAACTTTCCATCATATTTTTCTAGCTCTCTTTCAAGAAAAAGTTTCCATTTTCCACTGTTCTCATCATCAAGATATTTCTTTATCCATGTAGTTTTAAGCGATTTGTTATACGAAAAAATGTCGATCATTTTCAATCCTCCTTTCCCGTAATCGTTAATCATTATATTGCGTTTAATTTTATCTCCTTTATTATTCCATAGAAAGGTATAAAATAAATCATTTATCTCCTTGAGTGTTTTATCATCTGTTGTCAAAGGTGCTAGTATGTAGGTTAGTTGTGACGCAGCAAGACTTTTGAGGACAAGAATTTTTCCAACAAAGGTCAATCGTCGGTATTTCCAGCAATTTAAAACACACCTTATCTTCTCCAATTTTTCTCTATAGTTTACTTTCATGGTGATATAAGGGTCAGTTGAGAGCCAAACACCAAGGGATTTTACTTTGGTTTCAGGCCATTTCAGGTCTTTTTCTGGGAAGAGCTTTTCCTTTTTACCTGTGTTTGATCCAATCCATAAGGCTTCAGTTTTTTTATAGTTGAGTCTGAGGCCAGAGACACTACCAAAGCGCTCAAGTAGGTTAAAAGCCGCACTCAAGGAATCTTTTGTACCATCGAGGATAAAAGTAGTGTCGTCTGCATATTGACTTAATTTGATCTCTTCGTTGTTTACAAAAATACCTTTTATTATTTTACTTTTTCTGACTGCATTAGCTAACACCTCTGCCGATAATATGAAAAGATAAGGTGAAAGAGGGCAGCCTTGCCTAACACCCCTTTGTGGCTTAAAAAAACTAGTGGACCAGCCATTGTTTAAAACGCAGCTTTCGATATCTCTATAAAATAGCTTGATCCATTCAGTGAAGGAAGGGCCAAAACGAAAGTACTCAAGAGTTCTGTTAATAAAAGTCCACTCCAACGAATCAAACGCTTTTTCAAAGTCAACAAACAGAAGAAGGCCTGAGATGTTTTTTTCAGCCGCGTATTTGATGACACTGTCGATTAAGAGTATGTTTTCGCCTATAAAGCGTCCTTTGATGAAACCGGTTTGATCGTTGTTGATCAGTTTTGGAATCACTTTCTTCAAACGGTTTGCTATAGCTTTCGTTGCTATCTTATAATCGCAGTTTAAAAGTGTTAATGGTCTCCAGTTTTTTATCAGATGTGGGTCAGAATCTTTCTTAGGGATTAGTTTAATGATTCCACGCTTTTGAGTGATCGAAAGGTTACCTGCTTCGTATGCATAATTGAGTGCCTTTAACAGCGGACTGGCTAACCCGTTCCAAAACATTTTATAGAAATCAGCGGGAAGTCCGTCGCTACCAGGAGATTTTTCTGGTTCCATGTCTTTTAAAGCCTCAAAACATTCTTGTTTACTTAAGAGCCCTTCACAGAAACTGGCTTCAAATGGATCTAACTTCTTTGTGTTTACGTTCTCAAAGAATTCACATTCTCCGTTAATAGGCTTTCGTGTCTTGTATAAATCCCGATAAAACGTTTCACAAGTAATAAGAATGTCTTTGTCCGAAGTAATAAAGGTATCATCGCTTGTTTTAAGCTGAGTTATCGTGTTGAGTTTAAAGTGCCTTTTTTCTAAATTGAGAAAATAAGATGTATTCTTTTCACCTTCGTTATACCATTTAGTCTTTGATCTTAAGATAGCCCCTTTGGTGCGCACTCTAACAATTTCTTCTAATTCCCTTTTTGAGAATTCAAGGTTTTCAATTATATCTTTCTTTTGTATTTCTTCTAAAATTGGATTTTCCAGCTCCTTTTCTAGTATGAAGATTTTTTTTTCTAAGCTTGTTTCTCTATTATTAGTTTTACGTTTTTTGTCCGCGGAATATTTAAGTGATTTTTCACGCACCTTTAGTTTAATCATGTCCCAAAGTAAAGTAGGATTCACTGTTTCATCTTCTTGATATTCTTCCTGCGTTTCCTCGATAGTTGATTTTATTAGCTTTATATAATCATCATCTTTCAAATGAGAAATATTGAGTTTCCAAAAACCTGGGCCTCTTTGGTTGGTATGAGAAGATATATTTAGAGATATCATCGAATGGTCTGTTTGAAAGCCAGGAAGTATATCAGCCAAGGTAACATTGCTCAGTATGTTTCGGGACACTAAGAAAAAATCAAGTCTGCAGTGTATTTCAGGATGCCTTTGCCGCCAAGTAAATCTTCTACAATCCGGGTTTAAGGTTCGCCACGCATCATTAAGATCCATATTTTCACAGAACTCTTTTACGACCATTTGAGCGTTGAGATGTGTTTTGGCAAGGCCCCCTCTTTTATCTTTTTCGATATCCATAACAAGATTAAAGTCGCCGCCAATGATTATTTCTTCACATTGGAAATCTAAAAGATGAGAAAACAAATTTTCAAAGAAATTTGGATTGTCATCGTTTGGTGCATATATATTCGCAATGGTAATACTCTTGCCGTTCGCTGCTAAGTCGCATATAATGTAACGGCCTTCGTCATCCATAAAAGTTTTCGATATTTTAAGATCGAAGTTGTTATTAAATAGAATGCAAACGCCAGCTTTTTTACTGGAAAAGCCACAGAAAAGGCTTTTGTAACCCCATTCTGCGGACCATAAATCCGAGGTTTCAAAGGAACAATGGACTTCTTGTAACATGTAAATTGACATATTTTTTGAACGGAGCCAATTAAACATTTCTCTTCTCTTCTCGCTACCCCCCAGACCCCGCACATTGAGTGAAGTTATTTTAATTTCATTGAAATTTCGTGTGTATAAAAACAAAGGCTAGCCTGCTTTGCTGCTTGATTGTAAGGTGCCAATATACAATAGACGTAAAAGTCGTAATTATGCCTAACAGTTAACATCCAGAATAATAAAAGTTTGTTTTTAAATAACACCAAAACAACATGAATTATTAGCGAAAATTGAGACGTAACTAGAACAAAAAGATACACACAACAAGAAAGATAAAATTTACCTTGGTTATTTGGGAAGAACATAAATCCCTGAGAGTGTTTAAGATGTTGGATAAAGATAGCGATTAATTCTCAGAGAACGGGTTTTAGCCGTGCGTTTATATTTCTTTAGTTTACAGATCATAATGTATTTATCAATTTTAGGACTGATTTTATCTAAGTTGCGGTTGTAGATGGCTTAAGATTATCAGGGATGTTATCGATACGATAAGTTACATTGTCTACAATTAGATTTCTGTCTACTACTTTTGCGTTTAACCCTTTACCTCGTGCCTCAAACATCGCTTTTATTAGAGTTTTCCTTTCCATTTGGATAGCTCTGGCGTAGTCCTGGGTGATGTACGCGTCTTTAAATGTTGAAGATTTTTTTAACCTTCCCTTCGCTCTGAATACAGTGTCTCTATCTTCCCTGCATAAGAACCGTGCAATTATCGGTCGTGGGTAGGCATGAGACTGGTCATCCGTCGAACGAGGTTTTCCAACTCGATGAACTGCGTGGAACTGAATGTTTTCGGCGTTAATATTCATCTCGTTTTCGATTATCTCATAGATAATATCCGCGCAATTTTCTTGATTCTGTTCAGGAATGTTCATAAAACGAAGGTTCTCTTTCCTGGAATAATTCTCGAGGGCAATTATCTTTTCTTGCTCGTCTGCTAACTTTGATTTTAAATCCTGAATTTCGACCTGTTGGCTGTCAAATTTCTTCTGATCTTTAAGTAGGTCTAGATCTTGTCGTTGCTTGTCTAAACTTGATTGACATGTTTTTTTGAAATCGGAGTGGGTTTTTGTAATCTCCTGTAGGTCGCCGATTGCATCCCATGCAGCTTCCAGAGACTTTTCGACATCACTTAGGGTGGTTTTCACACCTTCAATTTCTTCTTTGAATTCGTATCTTAACCGGGAGATCTCAGATTTTAACTCGCCAAAATGCTCTTCCATTCGATTGTCCATGCATGCAAGTTTGTCCATGATTAGTTTAAAAGACTCGGGGTCAGAGGCAGCAGAGATTCCAGGTTGGTTGCCGACTCCCATTTCGTCGCTTCGTAATCTATTTCTTTTAGGGGAGGAACTTTGCACTGGTGATGAACGTTCCGAGTCAGTTCTTTTTGCCATCAAATTAAGACTGCTGTAAAGTCTATGCTGTCCCCAATTGCCACTTTACAAAAAACAATATTTAGCACTGAAACGCAGGCTTCCACCCGTTGATGATCACGGAGCTTCACGGACACAACCGGCCGCCATCATGCTCGACCCAATCCCCCCTACAATGTTTTTTTGCTTTTGTTTGCACACACAGATTTTTTCACCATGTAGCAAGCGTAGAATTCTTGAACTGTTAAGATCCAAGTCACAATTATGTTTCTCAGGTAAAATTACAATTTGATCACTGAATCAAACCAGGTGAAACTGTTGTCTCTTGATCAAACTTCCGGTCTCATTGATGTGCTTCCAACGTTGATTTTGTGGAGTAGTCTGTGCTTCTATGTATACTACATTAAAAAAATTTGTTTGTGTTTTTAGAACCAAGAAATATAATCTGTGGCAATTACAAGAAAGAGGTAGGAGAAGAGTGTGATCCAGGAGGCATTGTACCTTCAGACTCATTGTGTTGCACTAAGGACTGCAAGCTTAAGCCAGGAGCTTTATGCAGGTGAGAAGATTCCTTAATCCCCCTTCCTTCGTATCCTTTTTTTCCCCCTACCTTCCTTCTTCCTTTCTCGCCTCCTTCTTTCCTTCCTTCCTTCCTTCCTTCCTTCCTTCCTTCCTTCCTTCCTTCCTTCCTTCCTTCCTTCCTTCCTTCCTTCCTTCCTTCCTTCCTTCCTTCCTTCCTTCCTTCCTTCCTTCCTTCCTTCCTTCCTTCCTTCCTTCCTTCCTTCCTTCCTTCCTTCCTTCCTTCCTTCCTTCCTTCCTTCCTTCCTTCCTTCCTTCCTTCCTTCCTTTCTTCCTTCCTTCCTTCCTTCCTTCCTTCCTTCCTTTCTTCCTTCCTTCCTTCCTTCCTTCCTTCCTTCCTTCCTTCCTTCCTTCCTTCCTTCCTTCCTTCCTTCCTTCCTTCCTTCCTTCCTTCCTTCCTTCCTTCCTTCCTTCCTTCCTTCCTTCCTTCCTTCCTTCCTTCCTTCCTTCCTTCCTTCCTTCCCTCCTTCCATTCTTCCTTTCCTTCCTTTCCTTCCCTCCCCTTCTCTTTCCCATTCTTTCTCCTTCCATTTCTTTCCTTTATTCGTTCTTTTCGCTTCTTTATACTCTTTTGCCCTCCTTCACTATCCCTTCTACAGCCGGTGTATCTTCCCGTTTTCCCCTCCTTCCTCCCTCTATCCCTCCCTCCCTCACCCCTTCCCTTTCTCTTTCCCTTTCCCCCTTCCTCCTTCTCTTCCTCCCTTCTTCCTTCCATTTCTTTCCTCTCTCTCCCTTTCTTCCTCCATCCATCCATCCTTCTCCTTCTTCTTTTATTTCTTCCTCCTTCTCCTCTCACCCTCCCTCTTTCCTTCTATTCCTCCCTCCCTCCGTCCTCCTTTTTTCCTTCTCTTTCTTTTTTCCTTCTTCACTCTCCCCCCTTCCCTTCCTTGATTTCTTTGATCTTATTAGAAAAGATTGAAATCGCCAAGGTGGTTGAGTCTCTATTTACATCAAAAATACAATAAATTACCACATTCGTTATGACTTAGACTTTGATGATATTGAGGGCATTTGTGTCGAAATTAGAAGACCTTGTAGTAGGCCTTTTATTATTAAATTTGTCTGCTAGATGCCTCCTAATTCTGATCGATCATTCCTGAATAAAATTGAAGAGATTGTGTTTAGATTAGACCTTAAAGAAAAATAAATCCTTCTTTCGGTAATCTAAATAGTAATTACTTATCAACAATCAGGATTGTCATACTCAGTCCTTACACTAAATCCTTAGCAGAGACATATCAACTGTCGCAACTAGTCGAATCTCCTACTAGGGTAACTGCTACTAGCCACTTAAATTGATCATTCTAATATTTACAAACAGTCCTAGCAAAACTGTTTGCTCTGGGGTTCTCCACAGCAGTTTCAGTAATCATTATCCTCTTTATGCGGTGCACGAGTTGTCCGTTTCATTTTGAAAGTCACAAAACATGCTACGTATAGAAGGTAATCGAAATTCGATTCTTTCAAATTTCGTAATGGATAATTCGAGCTTCCATGGGAATCTTTTTTTTTCCACGACTGATCATGACTGAATGTCTAACTAGAGAGGTGTCTACATATGAGACTTAAAGTGTGGATCACGATCCACATCTTTCTTCAATGAATTTACTAATTTCTTTTTACCGTAAAGTTCCTAAAGTAGCCGCCACCCGAAAGTGAAGGCTACCCGAAAGTAACGTTAATTTTCGGACCTTTCTAGTAATTCCCGAAAGTAACGGCCCACCCGAAAGTAACGGTCTACCCGAAAGTAACGGCCCACCCGAAAGTAACGGCACACTCGAAAGAAACGACCCCAAGAGTAACGGTCCAGTCGAAAATATCATAGTGGCGTCCTCGTGCAGATGGACTGGCTTAGTGTTTTACTGTACAAGAATGCCGAATAATACCAAAAAATCAATGGAAAAGAGAGAATTAATATGACATTGTTATTCCGCGGTTGTGTTGACTATCATTTTTTACCTTAATTACTCACGTATTTTTATTATTATTATTATTATTATTAAAAATCATCATTAAAAATGAATTACAATGTGTTGACAGTATATAACGAAAATTACAAGACCATCTTATTTGGACTGGGATTTACAAAATCTTAATTTAATAGGTTAACAAAATTTACAAAATATACTATTTTTAAAATTACCCCTAAGTACAATTTAAAAGTCTAAAAACTCCTCATTGGGACTGGATTATAGCTACCTGAAAGAAGCAGCCCCCGTTACTTTCAGAATTAGCAGGACTAAAGAGCCGCTGAACTCTTGTAATAATACTAATATTTCATTGCTAATAATAACTTCCTGGAAATAATTGTTGCCTTTTGCTCAAAGCTAGGATTTCAATGTTGCCGTCACAAGCTAGCAAATTAGTAATATATACGACAGCGCTATGACGTGAAAACGGGCATAGTGATCCCCTATTTTTATTATATTATTTTTGATGTACTACATGCAACAGATAACTTCAAAGTTTTAGAAAAATTTCATTACAACTTCATTTACAATACAATTAGATCACAGAATTAGGCTGGACATATGGACATAGTTAGGTTAGTATAGGATATTTAAATAACATTGGTAACACGGCCTCATAAGCTGTATAAGCTTTAATTTTCATCGTGACTAAATAAAAGAAGTTGTTGTTGTTGTTTTCGATGGAATCACCTTAACTGACTACATCGTGAGGACGGAAGCTTTTGTTAAGACATGATGTTTTTGGCTGTGCACTGACTCCGTGGAGTTTGTGTCTGTCTATTATTAGCGGAGCTCTGCGGGCCCCCTTCGGCCCAGGAGCCCCATACTCACAGAACTAAACCTATGCCCGTCATTTTACATGGTCATGGCTAGCGGAATGTTTCGCGGGCGCGCGTGTGTGCCGCCCGCCCGTGTTGGACAGGGCTAGTTCGCGGGCGCGTATGACGTCGCAAAACATGCGCTTATGACGCCACATAACATCCGAGATGTTTGTTTTCATTACGGATTTCACAACCAAAGAAGCGGAGATTTAAAGAATTTCCAAGCAAGCGAGGGACTTAAACACGGACCCGCGCTATAAAAGGAACCTTGGCCTGGCCAAGCCGCCAGTCATTTCACACTTGACACCGAACTGTCAACATCACGTGCATCCGCTCGCCAATGGAGAACCGTTTCCGGCGCGAAATTCAAATTTGGCAAGCTAAAATATTATATTCATCATGCTAAAAAGCGCATAAATTCAAATAATATTTTAGTTTTATTTTCGTGAAAGATAAATCCTATACAAGATTGAGCTGGTGAAGGTAGAATTAGACCAATTTTTTGGGGCAACGGTCTTCCTCCGTGTTGCTCGCAGTGTTAGCCATCTTTGATTAGCCGTTGAAGCAGTGACGGTGTGACAAAGGGGGCGGAGCTATCCCTTTTGTAGTGCGGGTCCGTGTTTAAAGGTAAAACAGATTACATTTTTCGATGGGAATTTATATTGATATCAATCTGTGATTGACGTTTTCTTTGTGTTCTTGTGTAGTTTTGGAGAATTGTTTTTAAAACGTGCTTAAATTCAGTCGTATCGATTTCTTGAATTTCATCCAAGGCAAATGAACTCGATGCGCTATAAATGGTACGCGTTTTGCTTTTAAACAACTAATGGAGATTTGAATAAAATTTTTCGAGTGAAGATTGTGTTGTCCATTGTTATGTGTTTGTTCATTCATTACATAGATTGAAAAGCGATTTTATAGTTCTATCCTTCACTCGCGTCGCCTTATGCAAATATGTTTGTGTATTTTTGCAATTTTGATTTCCAAATCAGTTTCTCGGGCTATTTTTGACAAGCAACAACTGTATTTTATTCGGAAAGTAGTCGTACTATTTATTGCAGACGGAGAAAAAGTTGTTTTTGTGAACTTTTGTACGGTCTTAATGTACTGTGCAGACGGTCGCGTAATAGTGTTTTTGAGAATTGCTAAAATTGAAAAATAGCCCGGTCGTCAATCTTAATTCTTGTGCTTCCGACCTTTCACCTTAGTTAAGTTTCATCTTAGTTAAGCTTGTTCACAGAGCGACGCTGTTAGGCTCAGCCTATCTATGTATACCAGTCAGATTGAACTAGTTATTTCAACCTATTGTTTATTCGTTCCCCTATTGTTACTGATAAGTCATTTGTAAGGTCGCCTCTTACTCTGTTTCACTTTAGCGATGGCTATGATTCACCGTGCTGTAAGAACTGTACTTATACCAACACTGCAGGCGAGAAGTGTCGAGATACTGACCCTTCAACTTGTAAAGCAGAGACTCGCTGTGATGGTACAACGTACACTTGTCCAAAAGCACCAGCTATGAGCGATGGAACAGCATGTATTGACAGGTAAGTTTTGATCAAAACCTATTTTCTCATCGCAATACACATCATGTGACCACCCTTAATGCCATACATTGTTCGTGGGTGGGGTGGGGGAGATGAGATCAACAATGGACCGATAACTGGAGTAGAAATTCTTAAAGTGTGACTAAGATTTTCAAAAAACATACAAAGATGGATAAAATGTTTCTTTATCTGATCTTGAATCATTCCTGTTACAGTTGAATCCTAACTCACAATCAACTGCTCCCAACATATGGCTGCTCAAACTGGTTTTGTTATCATACTGGTGACACAAAGGTCACAACTTTAAATCCCTGATCGTTTATCACTAATTTCATTCCATTTCCGCAGTTCGTATAAAAATTCATTGATAACGGGTGTATAATGAACTTCCAACGTATGCCACTTTGTTAGCTTAGTCTAGTAACCAAGATCACGAGTTATTCCGTTTAAAGCCTTTCGTTTAACACGAGCAGTTTTCAAATGAGAGTCGAAACCAAAAGGCATAGTAATTACTCTGTGCAATCACAAAAGACCTAGACACTCAAATAAACCAATCAGAACTCGAAGGAAATGCCTGTAGCCGGCGCCAAGCGGGGGAAAACGCGTGCCAGTAATTGATGATTGGTTTTGGTTTTAATTCTGATTGGTTGATAAAGTGACGCAATTTCTTTAGCCAATCGCAATGCAAAACCAAGGTAAAAGCGAAAATTACTTTAGACACTTAAGACAAGACAAGACATTTATTATCATAATTATCGACATGTACAATTTCTCGGCACGCAGTTAGCAAAAAAGACGCTGGTCGAGGCGTGCCTCAAACAAACTCAATTGAAAGCCGCTGTATCACCACTGCAAGGATCATTTTATCCTTACACTGTGTTTTGTTAGGGGAACATGCATTGGTGGCCTGTGTAAGTCATTCTGTGAAGCTAGGGATCTGATATCATGCAAATGTTCCAAGGATGAAGACGTTTGTAAAGTTTGTTGCCAGGATGGCAGTACTTGTAAACCGTTCAGAGACGATCAAACTGGTGGTACGATTGATATCCCTTCTGGCAGGCCTTGCCAAGGAGAAAAGATGCAGGGATTTTGTGATAAGGTACTGTGATTCTCAAATATTCTAAGGGGCCGATTACATGGCGAATTTCAGCCCGGTAGGCGGGCTGGAATTTTGTTGCGATTACATGACGAATTTCAGCCCGGGGACAGCCGTAGCCGCCATCTTGTTTCATTGAAAACAAATCATTGCGCATGCGCAAGTGCACTTTTCTACCCAAGTGAGCTCGCTTTCCAGCCCGGGCTGAAATTTCATTATGATTGCTGAGATTTCAGCCCGGCTACCGAGATAAATCCTCTTAAAATGACGTTAGCGATTACATGAACAACGTTTCATCCCGGGCTGAGTTTCAGCCCGGCCAAACGGGCTGAAATTCGCCATGTAATCGCATCAGAATTTCAGCCCGGGCTGAAAAGTGAATTTGGGCATGCGCAGTCGAATCTTCAACGCCATTCTGATTCTCGTTATTAATCTTCCCGCGCACCCGGGCTGAAATTTGTCATGTAATCACCACGAAATTTCAGCCCGGTCCACCGGGCTGAAATTCGCCATGTAATCGGCCCCTAAGATAGCCAATCTGCAAAAGTTAGAACCACTTTGTATATTATAATAAACCGCACACCACCGGAAAGTACTGCTCAAAATTTTTCATTTGAATGCTCGCACGGTTGGATTTCATCCACAGACTCAAACGTTATAACCAATTTGTACATAACGCAGGGCAGAAAAGTACTGCTTCTGTGATAGCTTTTATTTGACAGATCATGCTTTCAGATTTTATCAGATTTCAATCGTGAGAACCGCCTTATCTCACTCTGAATTTTTTGCAATACGTTATTTACCGCTCGAATTGTTAGCCTTTTTAAGTTGGTGAATTTGCCTTATCAACTCAGTTGATAAATTCAAAATTTCGTGTTTTCGTGTAATAATATTATGATACGTTTTTGTTAAACAGGGCTCCATTTAAACCAGCTCCTGCTGAATGGACAACCCTGTCTAGATATTAATATTATTATTATAACTGTCTTTATACAGGATAATATTGATTATAAATAAAATGAGTTAAGTTAAGTGAAGTGAAGTTTATTTAATTTAAATTTTTTATTTATAGTTTTTCATTGTATTTTACAATGTTTTAAGATTCTTGTGTAAATCACCTTACGGTGACGTTGGTTTCCTAATAAAATATTTTTATTTTTAAAAATTACACCTGAAACGCCCAAAACCACCCGTGACTAGCCTGCGTAGCAGGCGTCGTGGAGGGGGGGACTGGGGAGAGAAGGGGAAAGGACGAGTTGCTTCCCTGCCCCTGTTGAAGGCACAAATGTAATAACTAGTCACAAATGTAATAAAGGTCACAAGTGTAATAACATTTGGTCACAAATGTAATAAAGGTCACAAGTGACAAAACAAGTGTAACAATTGTAACAAACATCTTCACGAGGATAAGAAAGCAAATCACAACGAAATCACAAATCACTCCTTCTTTTTCTTTATAACGGGTAGATTATACTTTGTAGGATTCTTAGTGTTAACTGAACACATGTTTATTTGTGCCGCTTGTCTTTCATTGGGCGGTCATGTAGCTGGTCTGTTTTCCGTATATTGATTTCCTGTTGATTTTGGTCTTAAAGTGCTACTGCGATCAAATTTTTGATTTCCTTTTTTTACATCTTCGTGTACAATTATACTTTCTTACTCGTCTTGCCAAATTTCAATCCATTACGAACATCAGAAGTCATTTTATTTTAACATTTATGTTCGAGAATTTACGGCCGCCATTAATCAACCGTGTTCCATGCTTGGTTGCGAAAGGGATAAAGTGACGTCAAAGGCTCAAACATACCTCACGGGTTGAAATTATAATAACAATAAGTATTGAAAATCACGCGAAAACGCAACAAAAACATTGGACTTGTTCTTCGTGCAATTTTCTATGCTCATTGTTATTATAATTTAAACCCGTGAGGTATGTTTGAGCCTTTGACGTCACTTTATCCTATTCGCAACCAGGCCTTGGAACAAGGTTGATTAATGGCGGCCGTAAATTCTCGGACATAAATGTTTAAATAAAATGACTTCTGATGTTCGTAATGGATTGAAATTTGACAAGATAAGTAAGAAAGTCTAATTGTACACGAAGATGTAAAAATATGAAAATCAAAAATTTGATCGCAGTAGCACTTTAACAGAATTTGACCTATAAAATATTGTAGCATTTCCTTTGATCTCTTCCAAGGTGTTAAGCTTTTTATTGCCCGCGGCGTATTAACCTTCTACAAAGGTTTTAAAGTTGCTCTAGTTTACTCCAAAGTGTCTGGATCAGAATAACAAGTTATTTTGACTGCTGTTTTCCCTCTCCCAAAGTATCGAAAAACAATTCACCGCAAGACTGACCATGGCCGGTGTCTTTTATTAGAATTAGTTGGTTTTTGGACTTGCCAGTAATGCGCTTACTCAAATTTACATAGGACTGTAAAACGATACGTGGACAATGGACAATGTTCCATTGTTTAAATACCGTTCCCTGGTTCAGTAGTTGTCGTAGCACGTACCAAAGAAATTTGAAAGTGGGATTTCTTAGTGCCTTGAGTCGTAAATCGAATTTCAACTCAGAGACAACCTCGAAATAGAACTTGGTCAGTCTGTCCAGAATAGGTCTTTTTTTCCGCTATCAAGTCTGGTCAGTGTCTAGACACAGCATTCCAGTTTGGAATACACGTGCATCGTTGTTGTTGTTGTTGTTGCATCGTTGGTGAATAGCACTGCGCCCTGTTACTAAAAATAGATAGACCCCCTGCGTGACTGAGAACCTCTCGAAAGTGGAATCTTTCAGACAATAACATTGCCGGTTTTTGTAAATTCTTTGCATTTTAACCAAAGTTTGAGATGTTCCAAGAATAATTTTTAGGTTTTCTATTCAACATTGAGCCGGGTGTCCGATTTTCTTGCGAAAATATCAATAAAAGCCGCATCAAAGTGCTCGCCAACACCACTTTCTCATACAAAATTCTTATGCAGGAGTTGTTTGTCTGAGTCACAGCGGGGGTCAAAAGTCTGTGACGTCATTAGTGCGCAGCGCCATTCAGGAACAAGATGAAGACTGTATGTGCAGTGCTTTTGGCTCTCTTTTTCTGCTTGTTAGCTCTCCGTAACTCCGTGGCCAAGGAGAAAAAAGGCAAAGGACGCGGAAATCGAGATAAATCAGCCATTCCCGATGAGATTTATGACGCTCTGGTCAGAATAATTGAAGGCGAACGGCTACCAGCTGTAAAGGAACGAACAAGAGCGCAGCGATCAGCAGCTGTGCGCTACTGGAGAGCCCAGGGAGATTTAACAGTTAGGGAGGAAGGCAGCTGTAAATCTATCCACTCCAAAGCGAAAGGGCGTCGGATACTAAGAGTTTCAGAAGTGAGGAAGGTTGTTGCGGATGAATATGAACGGTTAAAAGGATCGGGGGCTACAAAGTTAGTGTCCTCTCTCAAGCAGAACTTCGCGGGTCTTAGTAGGGTAAAAGTGCAAGAATTTCTTAACACTGACAAACAGCATTACAAAAGGAATGCAAAGTTTTTTAATAAGGCGAGATTGAAGCCAATTCGGGCTAGAGACGTGCAAATAAGACACCAGATTGACTTAATGGATATGGGACAGAAAGGTGCTGTCAAGCTCAATGGCGTGTCATACAGATATGTTTTGTCAGTTATGGACGTTTTCAGTCGATTTGTTTGGCTTCGTCCTGTTAGCAAGAAAAGCAGTAAGAACATCGCGGATGAATTGCAAATCATATATCTGGAACATGGACCTCCTCGTGTCATTCAGTGTGATCAAGGGAGCGAGTTCAAAGGAGCTGTCAAGGAGCTTTGCCGCCAGTTGCAAATCAAAATAATTTGTAGTAGTCCGTACCACCCACAATCTCAGGGAAAAGTTGAACGTAGCCATAGGGCTTTACGATCCAAGATGGAATACGACTTTATTCAAATGGGTGCGAAAGGTGTAAATTGGGCACAGAGTCTGCGAAACTACCAGCGCATCTTAAATGAAGACCCAAAAGAAGTTCTATCCTACAAAACACCCTTTGAAGTGTACTTTGCACGCAAATGTAATTCATACAACACAGCCATGACAGATGAAGAGGTGGTCGAAAATGCTGGTACGTGTAACCCATCAGAAGGCGACCGAAGACGGCGCTCTAAACATGCCTCAATCACCAGGAAGCAGGCTGCAAAAGCAAGTGACCGATGCAGCGAGAGAATGGTGAGAGGACATTTGCGATCCCATCCACCCTCGAAATATAATGTTGGAGAAAAGGTATACGTGCGCTTGCCACGGAAAGGAGGCATTAAAAGTGCACAAAAGAGGCGTTATGTCATTGAGGCCGCAATAATAAAACGGAACATTCATCGCCACGCATATAAAGTTGCCTACACCTCCCCTGTCACTGGCAAAAAGGAAGAGAAATGGCTGCCGGCCGACGACATTACAAGCCTCACCCTCGGAGAAGAGAAAAGGAAACAAAGAGCGGCAAGGCTATCAAAGAAAAGACAAAAAGCGCATCATAGTAGGTATTATATCCCAATGGAACCAGATGATTACAAGAAAATAATTGAGGATCAGGGTTTCGATATTGAATACAATCCACCGGGCGATGGATCCTGCCAATTTGCTGCTTTAGCGAATCAGCTACCTGCTTTGGGGATTTTCAGATCCCCTGAAACGATACGTGAGGAAATAGTAAGTTATTTGGAGAACAATGCAGTCGATGACGAGGGTTTTCCGCTTTTGGAGTTTCTTCCAGAGTTTACTTCTTGGGGAGAATATTTAGAATACATGGCCAGATGTAACACTTTTGGGGGTCAAATAACTCTATTTGCAGCAGCAAATCTATATAATATTAACATTCAAGTCATATCTACGCTTGGACCTGGTGCACAGCACTTATTTCAACCCTCATCAAGCGCCCCACTGGCCACTGTGTACCTCGGTCATTTCGCTCTGGGTGAGCATTACGTGAGTCTTATGCCATGGTTTTGTGATAGTCAAAATGATGGGCCTGAATGCGATGGCGGAAGTGGGCGGGGCACAGGTGGCGATAGCGGAAGTAGTGTGGACAAAGATGTTGATGGCGAAAGTAGAGGGGATACAGGTGGTGACGGCAGAAGAGACGGGGACATGGAAGGTGATGGCGGAAGCGGCGGGGACACCGGCGGTGATGGCGAAATTAGAGGGGATACAGGTGGTGACGCAGAAGTGACGGGGACATGGAAGGTGATGGCGGAAGTAGAGGGACCACAAGTGGTGTTGGCGGAAGTGGCGGGGGACACAGGTGGTGATGGCGAAATTAGAGGGGATACAGGTGGTGACGGCAGAAGTGACGGGGACACGGAAGATGATGGCGAAAGTAGAGGGATCACAAGTGGTGTTGGCAAAGGGGATACAGGTGGTGAAGGTGGAAGTGGCGGGGACGCCGACGACGAGCTACGGAATGGAGTAGAATCAGGCTACACACAGCATTTTTTAAACAACGATGTGCTGGAAAGTATCATCAAGATTACCTTGAAGGCCTTCCCGTTCATGTGAGCATCCTTAAGAGCTGTGAATACATTCTTCAGAGAAACCGTGGATAAGATGCCTTGCCCCAGAGTGTACATTCCCGAACTTGCCGAAGCAACTATCGTTATAAGCATACGAAAACTAGTAATGCTGAAGGGGAAATGCAGTAGTGCTGTTGAACGTCTTCGAGAAGTAATTAATTCCCCTAAATGGTATCACGCGTGGGTGAGATTAGTTCCACTAGAATATGGTTGGTTTGCAATATCTGGTATTTTTTGGAGGAATAATGCAAACACCCGCATATAAAACTGTATCAAAACCATTTTACCAACCATAATTGTACATTTTGTTTACTTGTTTAGTGCCTATTGAGGAGGCTTTTTGCTCGTTTGCAAAAACATTCATTATAGGTTCGTTCTATTGCTCTTTTGCCTTGACAACTTTATTAGAGTCTGACAATATATAATGGACACTGTCGTACTTTGGTTTTGAGCCTTAGTCTGTGTTATTTCTACTACCGGTAATTTAAACTGGCGTTTCCGACTAGAAATCTGTTTCAGTTTTCAGGCCATTATGGGTTAACTGCGTGTTGGTTTCAGTTATACGCAAATTTTTACTGTTAGTAATCATATTTAATGATCTTTATTTCCCTTGATATTTGATAGTTTGTTTGTTTGTTTGTTTGTTTGAGATAAAATACACAAAGCACATAAACTTTATTGACTACCGATAATATAGTCATTGACTACAGATTGATTATACTGTGTGTTTGCAAGAGGGAAGTCGTGCTTGGTGTAAGGTTTGATGTTCCGGTTCACAGTTCTTGTTTTGTGTGCAAAATTGCACAACTGCAGTTTCCCGGCCATGTATAGCAGGACCACAATGAGGAACTTGTCATTTAATAAATGAATGTTAGTTATATTGTACAGTTGTAAGTGAAAGTTCGTTTAAGCAATGCAACGAATCAAATTGTTGAAATTCCAGGCGATTAAACCATTGTTTTGACGTCATAGGTCCTCTAAATCTTTCACTAGATTGCAACAATAAAACGTGTCCCAGAACTGTGTGATGGATAAGTGACACTATAGTCAAATGTTCGGAAACTGTATGCTTCACGCTGCTCCATGACGTCATGACGTCATGTCCAGTCCGCCTAATGTTTCATTCCATTTGGTTTTTCCTTTTTTAAAAAAAAATTATATTACAATTCGATTGACAGGTGATTAACTTTGTGTCTGAATGTGATTTGCTTTTTTATCTTCGTCAAAATGTTTATTACATTTGTGACCAAATGTTATTACACTTGTGACCTTTATTACATTTGTGACCAAATGTTATTGCACTTGTGACCTTTATTACATTTGTGACCAAATGTTATTACATTTGTGACCTTTATTACATTTGTGACCAAATGTTATTACATTTGTGAACAGTTATTACATTTGTGCCTTCAACAGTCCCCCTTTTTTTTTCGCGCGCCCCCTCCTCCTCCCCGTTTACGCCTGCCACGCAGGCTACCCGTGACGGACCATTTTCCATCCACCATTTGTGACGTCATCCCGTTTTATGACAAAAGATCATAACTAACTTACGCAGAACCAAAAATTTTTCAAAAAGTGCCCAAATGAGAGAGATCTCGTGAATTGGGACAGAGTTAGACGCAAAAAACCTATCAGATTTAATTGGCAAAATGGAAGGAAAATCTTGCTCCACTCCTAAACGCTTTAATTGGCCAGAAGTCATAGTTGATATTGACGATTCACACGATGCTTGCGACTTGCTGAATATTTTTATGATCCTAATAATTACAATAGTCTTTCTAATATCACACAGCGTAACCCTTTAAATAAAAAAAGGTCATGGACACCTACTAACAGAGATTCTGCTCGTAACGCTTACATAGATGCGATTAAACACGACATAACCATTTTGAAACCTAATCACATTTCTGACAACCTATCACACTCCGAACGGCAAACTTTATACGAACTTAGAGCAAGACGAGACATAATAATTAAACCCACTGACAAAGGCTCTGGCACTGTCGTTATGGACAAATCATGGGATGTTAACGAATGTAACCGACAACTCATTAATGACTCTAAATTTTACAAACAACAAGACGAAGACACTGAAGACATAAATGACAAAATTCAACAACGAGTAAATGTTTACGTTCAACGTATGTTAAACGACGGCTACATTAATACTAAACTAAACAATACCTCATACAGACTAACCACAAAGCCGGACGTTTTTACATTCTTCCTATAAAAATACATACAGGGTGTTTCAAAAGTTCGTTCCGATTTGTTTTCTTTTATCGTTTCATTATTTATTTAAACTACCTCTTTAAAAATTAGGTATATTATTTTTTGCTTATTTTTCATTCGATCATTCGAATTATTGGTAACCAGAATGCCCGCATTTATTTTTAATGACATTTTCTAAGCGCCTAGGCATAGAATGTGCGAGTTCCTTTAGCGTGTCAAGAGTCACGTCAGTTTTCCATGCAAAGCGTAGTCGCCTTTTCAGCTCTTTCATCGTTTTGGGGGCTGGATCTTTGTACATTGTCTGGTCAATGATTCTTCAGATGTTCTTAATAGGATTGAGATCAGGAGAGTTCGCTGACCAGCTATCCTTGGCTATAAAATTTGGCAAATTCTTTTGACACCATGTCTGAGTTGCCTTTGAAGTGTGAGCCGGTGCTCCATCCTGAACGAATGTCATCTCTTTCTTTGAGCTATCTCCACACCGTTATGCTCTTAACTTCGATAGTTTTCTCATGAAGATTCTTGGCAATCTTCCTTGTTGAATTGTTCCGTTTGTGTTCGCTTTCTCGATTGATTTTCGAGCACAATTGGTCAAAACAGACGGTCGTCCGCTTCTTGGTTTGTCGTCGAAGCACTCCTTTTCGACCACTTGTTCATCCAACGTTCCGTCTTGTAAAAAAATTAAGCAATTTCTTTGACTGAATGACCAGATGATCGTAATATGGCTGCTTGAGCTCTAGCATAAACAATGTCTGACTTCATTTTCGTGACAGAGAAAACAGAAAGTTCAGGAAAAAAATCAGAGAACAACAACAAATTCGGGAAAGGAACAACATACACAAGCTATATTAAGGGCGCGAAAAAATGGCGGGAAAACCGCATGTGCACATTTAGCGCGAAAATCGAAACAAAGGCATCTAGTGGACAATTAAAATTGCGGCTGCCAGCTATTTTATTAAATTCTCTACCTCAATTTATTGGAAAAGTTCTAACAAACAATTGATTTGTTTAAAAAATTAACAACTTTAAATCGGAACGAACTTTTGAAACACCCTGTAAACCTGGTAACCCTGGACGCCCCATAGTTTCTTCTAACGGTCATCCCACGGAACGCATTTCACAATTCGTTGATCATCACATTAACCAGGGGCGTAGCCAGGACTTTTTCAGAGGTACGTACAATCAATTTTCAAACACACCTACCTCAAGTCCCAATGAATATTGGGAAGCTGTAATTGCGCGTTACATGTTTTAACCCCTTATGGGTTTCTGATATAACCCAGCATTCCTCACATTTCGAATGTCCAGTCATACGTAAACACTTTAACATCTTGCTTTCCTCTGACCGCTGCAAATCCATCTTCAAATATCCACATTTCGTTGCTAATAGACGCAGCTCTAACCTTCGTGACCTTCTAGTTAAAGTGCCTATGAAATGTATTTTTTTCTTCGTTTTTCATTAGTTTATTATATCCAAAGAACGAAAACAATAATCATTTTCCGAGGAAAAGAAAGAAAATCGGTTTTTTAGCCCCTCGAAGATGCCTCACTTAGGTTGAAAAGTGGCTCCAATTTTTGGAAAGCCTGGGGCGAGTGGGACTGAGTGATGACGTAAATTACATAAATAGTATGACACATTGGTTTGTTTACGCTATAATTCCCTTGGAACCCTTTAGCGTGATGGTCATTTTGCCAACGTTTTTGGTTGTACAAATGTCAGACAGCGCCTAATATGCTTCTTTAAAAACACATCTAATGAATCTAATCTTCCGCTTGGCTCTTATTTCGCTGTGGACAAGATTGTGCTACTTGTCCTTACCTTACTAACGGTCTTCAACATTACACTTTTTATTCTACTGGCAAAACGCGTTTTATCACCTCTCACATAACTTGTAATACTACTAGAAATCTCATTTATATGATACAATGCACTCGCTGTCACAAGTAGTATCAGGGGAAACAAAACGACGACTCGGAGACAGATTTAACGAACACAGACGGTCAGTTGACAAAACTAACATCAAATCTAAACCACTACTGCTGCAGAACATTTTCTTTCTAATCCTAACCATTCTAACTCCGACATGCAACTTATTCCTTTAGAAACTATTAACACTTCCCGTGACTCGATACGTAAAGCTAGGGAATCTCATCTTATCAATAAAGGTGATACTTTCCATACTTTAGAACGGGCTTTAGAACCACACGGCATGAACAATTGAAAGTGATGAAATGTAACACTTTTTCGTTTTTATTTCCGATTTCGAAATCGAAATTCTCCTTGAAAATATAGAGGTTATTCAGCTGAAGTTGTGTAATACGGCTAGACTGGGCAGTTTTACTGATCAGTTTTTATTTTTTCGAGCCTTCGAAAAAGAAAAAACTGACGAGTAAAAATGCCCAGCTTAGCCGTATTACACAACTTTTCGCTGAATAAATTGTTTATTGTACGACAGCAGGAGTAATAGGCTCCAGACGATAGGGTAATAGGCTCCTGACGACAGCAATCTTCACCTAAAACTAAGTTTTTGAAACTGTTTTTCCTAACGCGCGGTCAGAAGAGTGTAATAACGTGTCATATTTGCACTCGTTTTGATGCGGTAGAATGCTATGTCGAATAATAAAACATCGTATGACATATTGCAAATATAGTAACATCTTATACCTGAAAAAGGCTAGTCTGGCCAGCTGAAATATTGTACCAAACAAAATATACGTAGCCTGTGTACAGTAGCCTGTGACAGCCGCCTCCTCCCCTCAGAAAAAATCGGGGAGAGAAGCATCTGTGTAACGCCGTCGCTAATCTTGCTCCTCGCTCCGGGTGGCTTTTCCGGAATACGTAGGACATTTGGTTAATCGGTCATTTCTGAGAATTTAGCGCGACTTCCTAGAAACTTGGGGGAAAATTCACACACAGGAAACGTCGATAGAAAATTTATTCGGGCCATTCGAAGCAAAATGTAAAGCAAATTCCCGATAATGTTTGCTGGCTCGATCGTAGGAAATAGCAAGGGTTGACAGGCCGCACAAATCTCTACCGGTGTGAAACATTTCAAAACCTTTTTATATATTTTCTTCTAGCGAGTATATTTCGTGTAAAATGGAGGTGGTAGGCCTGTACGACTTTTACAAAATGTTGTTAAATACCGTTTGCCACCCCTATATGTATTTTAACGGGGTATCATTTACTTGGTTTTGAAGGAGTTTAGTGTTCACTGAAAAACTCTTAAAAAAGCCGCATGTAACGGGCTAGAGGTCAACCGTGTTATGTCTGTAATGTTTTCCTGTGATTATTTGACCTCTTATAACGTCCCTTTTCTTTTGCTTTTGCGGTTAGTGGGTTGTTTTATGTTGATTTTTAAAACAGAGGGTTCAACATTTATAGTTTTTTCTCTCTTTGTAGTGATAGGATCTGAAAAGATATGTAGACCGTTTAATGTGTTTCCTGCTATTTTTAATCACGCTGGGCCCAGCTATTTGTGTTTGTCGTTGCAGGAGGACCAGGAGTATGTCACGGTGAACTAAATGTAGATCCAAGGTTATCAGAGAGAGATAGTTTAAGCTTTAGTGGGATAACCCAAGGATTTAAGATAGGCGACTTGATCTTCCATTAATGTTTTTAGTGGTGATATGATGACAATTTTACTGCTTCCAAGCGGTCGTTCGAAGACTTCATCAGCCACGATCGGAGCAGCATAAAAGATAAGCGACTTCCCATACCCGGTTGGGAGACTTGCATATACATCTTTTCCTTTCGAAAGTGCTTTCAAACATTCTTCTTGTTCTGGATAGAGTGAAGGAATCTTGAAAGTCTCGCAAACACTTGCAATCGCCCGATGAAAATTTGCGTGGTCCGACACATTCGATGCCATTTGAAATTCGAGAGAATGTTAGCCTGTGAACAGGCTTCTTTTTGGGGAATTGGGTTAGGTTAAAAGACTGGGGAAGAGGAAAAGAGCGGCGCCCCTTCCCTCTTCCCTAGTCCGCGCTCGGCTCGCTTCGCTCGCCGATTTTAACCTAACCCAATTCCCCAAAATGAAGCCTGTTCACAGGCTAAGAGTATGTAATTTTGGTCAACGGAAATCACTAAATTTTAACTTATGCAAAATTATTCTGGAGCAAGATTAGCGACGGCGTTACACAGACGCTTCTCTCCCCGATTTTTTTTTGAGGGGAGGAGGCGGCTGTACACAGGCTAAATATACGCTGTTTTCAGCTTTGCTTTGCTTTTCGGCAAAATATTAATTGATGTGAATTTTGTACAATGTGAAAAGCTAAAGCACGAATTATGAAAATAAAAAAATGTTGGAAATGCATTTTAGACATATTACACACCGCTCTCCGCTTTCTGGAGCGCTGGGCGAGAGACAAGAGAAAGCCGGGGAGAAGAGAAAACCTGGGAACGAGGTTGTCCTCAGCCTCGTTGTCAGTACGAGATTGTGTTCGATGTTCTGGCATTTTGCGATGCAGCTTCGGCTTGTGTGAAAATGGTTTGTGGAAGGGAAGTGACTTTCAAGGAAGCCTTTACTCTGTCTGTCTGTCCGTCTGTAGAGAATCGGTGTTCAAGCAGTGGTGAGCGCAATTTAAACTTGTTATGTTGCAACACTGGGTAGTATCACACTGGTTAGTTTTGCATGCGTTCGGATTCGAGAGCCAAAGTGTGACAGTTCAGACCCTGTTTAGATCTGTTAGATCGATCTCGACGTAAAACGAACCTTCACGAACCTTTCCAAACCTTTTTAACTGTGTGGCCACGATTATGTGGATGGTTTTGAATGGCTTACGTGATATGCGTAGTTGCATTTTTCGCGAAACTCGGGTAAACGGAGTTTCGGCCAATTTGAAAATTTGAGACTCGTCATTTTGCTGAAAATGCGATCAACTTTTGCAGCATGACGTTTCCGTCAGTTTTTATCGCACTCAAATCTTTAATGTTTCTGTTCTCTGTTAATAGATGTGTATCGTCGACCACTAGTTTTTGTATGAAAAATTGCTGTTTGCCTTTTTTTAAATTCTGCTGGCAAAATAAAAAGGAATGCACATTGTTTGAAAAACCGTCGTGGCACAGAAGAGAGGTCTGAATGGCAATTCGTTTTTTCTCAGAAAAGACGAGATTTCTGTTTGTTTTTTTTTTGCCAGAAAAAGACAAGCAATTGTGTCAAGTTATTAAACGTTAATTGCAGATTGTTTCTGATCAGTGTACATTGTACCTTTATGGCCAAATAGAATTTTTTGAATTTAGTCATTTAGTCATTTAGTGATTTGAACATTGGGGGTCCACCTAGAATGGGGTCTAGGACTCTTTTGCGGACCTCATGGCTATTTCTAGTCTACAATTTTTTTTTTGTAATGTGATTTATTTCTATTTTAGCCATGAATTGTAATAAACAAATAAATAAATTTACATGTTTAGCTTTATAAATTTTCAAGCAGGTTTTAGCTTTTGGCATTTGGGTTTCAGCTTTCAGCTTTGGGCATTTGCGTTTTATCAGCATTCCACTTTGGCATTTATTTCTGTCGCAGCATTCCACTTTTTTAATTTTTTTATTTACGTGTTTCAAGTATGTGATCTGCTTTCAGCTTTTAGGATTCAGCTTTTGAGAATTCGGTTTTTGGGTTGTCGGTTATAGTATTCGACTTTCAGCATTCAACTTTTAGCTTTCCAAAAACCAATTCGGCTTTTAGTTTTGGAAAATCTACGATTTATAGATTTGTACTTTTAGTATTCAGTGATCTTCGATATGTAAATGGTAATTGCGGTCAAGCGCATGTGATCTGTAGCTTTCATTTGGGTCTGTAAAACCTGGAATTGACCCAGAAAATCCCCGGAACATCACTGGAACACCCAAAAGTCAACATTCACAGCAAAATTCAGTCCTAGTCCAAGCTTAGCAGTGAATTTTTTTTGCTCTTATTCGTTGCTCGGGCCTTGTTACAGCCTTTCGTTCTAGTGCATACTGACCTTGCCTCGATTTTCAACATCACCGCACTGCATGCTGGGAAATAGCCACAACTTTTGACAGCGTTCGTTCCTTTCCCCACACATTTCATATTTATATTGAGTCCATAGCCACTGCGACCTACCACCGAAATTTCGCGCTTGTTGTGTTTTTCAGTGGTTGCAACTTCCAAAATATGCCGTGGTAGGTGGAGAAATTCATCCAGAGTCGAGTCCCAAGGCTACTTCGTTTCGTGGTGGCCATTTTTCCAGTTCAACAAGCAACAAGCCAAATTCATAAACGAAGTACAACACCTAACTCGCTTCATTGAGAAAGTGGACTCTGAACTACCTTCAAGCTTAATGATGCTCATCAGGCACCTACTAAAGATGAAAAATGGCTGTGAACTTACCAAAAATCGCAGATACACCATAATTGAGCCTTTATTGCAATTTAACGAAGCAAAATGACCAAAGTCAGAATGAGGTTTTCAGTAAACTCAAGCCTTTAGTGTTTTAGAACAGCAGCACTTTCGATGGTTATCCCAAATATGGAGTCACAAAATCCTATGGCTCGTTTACATGTATATGCAGAAAATCACTCAAAAACGAAAAATTCTCAGGAGTCAATGGGTTAAATCTTCAGCTAACACTCGCCTGCTTTTATCCTTTTTGGTATAAAATTCTACATTACCGCTCAGAGATTAGCGAACCATGAAACCCATTCGCCAGTACCTTTGTTACTCATTTTGCCACCTCCGGCTTGACTCAAAAGACACTTCAACCTGCATCCCTTGAAATTTGAGAAGTGAGAAGCGGCGATCGAGCAAGTGCGCAATTCGAAATCGGCTGGCTTTCTTCCAATCATTTGTTTATCTCGTCGTTTGCTTGAGTAAAATAGTTTTGTCAATTGATTTTGAATAATTTTTTTCTTTCTGTTCAGAATTATTTTTGTCCGGTTCAGAGTAACGTTTTTACTCAGTTTGGAATTTGAGCACATAAATTATTTCTCAGAATCCCAGACATTCAGGCAAATGCGTGTGAACAACTCTTCAATTAATTCGTCATTCAATGCGTAAAATTTTAAATAACTTGTCTTCATTGAGTTAAATTGCCTTTTAATAAGCTTCTTGGGACATTGTAGTTTGCCTTGGGAGGCAGCAGATTTTTGTTTTCTCTTCACGAATAGCTATACCCAATCAAGCGACTCGAATTCTGCTTGCATGCTTGACTGACCACTGGCTTAAAAGATATAAATCATGGATTTTCCAAATGGTTCAATGCCAAAATCTGAAAGCCAACAGGCAAACACCAAAAGTAGAATGCTGCTATAAAAATATAATGCCAAAAACAAAAAGCCAAAAAACTAAATGCCAAAAGTGGAATGCTAGTAAAACTAAAAAGCCAAAAGCTAAAACCTGCTTAAATGTTTGGAAAGCTGAACTGGAAATGAGAAATGTAAACTACATAAACCAAAATTCTATTTGGCGGAAAAGGTATGCTTATTGTTTCTTCAGTAGTCTCTTCTTGTTGGTAACTGATTTTTGTTCTTTCCTCCTGCAGACTTGATTGTTGAACTCTCTCTATCTCTTGAAAAAAAGTTCTACAAATGATGCTGACAGGACGACATTATCTTCTTGTAAAAGAACAAGTTAGTTAATGCAGTTTTCCAGTATTCAATTTTAAATTCTATACTGTACACCAATACGAAATTGTTTAAAATTGGATACAGCAAGCATACGTGTAAACCACCTTCTTTTTTATTGTCCTCACTCAAAATAATTGGCATTATACATGTTTATTGACATGCTTTTAATTTCCTTGTTCTTGATTGCGTGGGTGACTTTGGCAACTATTTTGCCAGGAATGTAGCCAATTGGGCTCCACAAATTTCCAGGGCAAGCATGTGCAAGAATGGCATTTTCATCTCTTCTGTTGATAGGTTCAAAACTTAACTTAACTGGTATTGATTCCTTATTGATCCTTTTTTCCTGACAGTTTTTTAAGGGTCTTTTGAAAGTGTTCATGATATGAGCTGCTTTTCAAAGCAAATGATTCCATAAACAAAGTTTCTGTCACACCACAAAGTGAGATAATCTCAGGTGCACTAACAGTAGTGGCTGTTGTGGGGAAACTTGTAGCTGCACACGATGTCAACAAAACCTTTCCTTGCTTCAAAGGGTTTGCGCAGTTACAATTCACTCTGTTCACGTCCAAATGTGGCATACAATCGATCATAGTGACACCAGATGGACTCCTGGCTTTAACTGAACATTGTGAGGCAGTCACGGATATAATTTTATCAATGTTGAAATTCCAAATAAGCATTACTTCTCCGTCATCTTCGACTTCATCTGGATGAATCTGCAAATCTGTATTTTTTTTAAATTTGTTAAATTGTGACACTTATTTTGCCAAAATTGAGATAAACAGTGCGATGACTATGATTGAGAAATATCCTTACCTGGATTTCAACACTGGAAACAACATGAATAACGCAGGATGAGACTACATTTCTCAAAATTTTGGGTGGGGTGTGCCGCTGGGACTCTGAGACCCTTAACCTATACTAGACCATTTTAGCCGCATTTTGCAACCCTATACTAGACTAAACACCAAAAAACCCTACCCTATCCTAGACCCATTCCAAACTCGCTATTTTCCAGAAACTCGTTCACTATCATAGTCTAAAATGCACACCAAAAACAATATCGTAGTCACATGTTTAAATAACGCTCTCAGTTTATTTAAACTTGTTGAGTTTTTTTTTATCAAGTCCTGAACTTCAAGTTAACCTGAGTGAATAAAGAACTGTCATAAGTTGCCTTCGTTGGTACAACAGCAAAATACTCAACTTTCTAAATAACAGATGGTTACTTATGTGTAAAAACAACTGGAACAAAGAACAAGTAATACATACAACCTGTATATACAACCTTTATAACTAAATTTTCTCTCACATAAGTTCTGAATGCTCTTTGTGATTTTGCTTTCGTTAAATTCAATTGATAACCTTATTTCAAGAGTATTGTTAGCCCACATCTTAATTTTGAAAGAAGTTACTTAATCTGGATGCATTTCTTTCCTTTTAAACACTGGTAAATGTGACGTCTTAAAATGTCGATTGATTTCAACACGGGACTGAATGTACCATATTTTCTCTTATTGGTTAAAAAACAGGTATTTTTCCTTGGAACTACCTCATACTTCCTTCCAGAAGAAATAAAAACTAAATAATGATTTGCAAAAAATACTTTTTGAACGAGACTTTGATCGAAAAAGACCAAGTTAAATTAAACTGTTAAACTGCCACATTGAAGTATTTCTTATCGTTTTGGTCAACTAAGAATAAAAATGCTCTGGTTAAATGTTTAGGCAGTGTTATACGAAATTACTGTCCGTGTCCTTCCCGATCTTCGTGGACCATCCGCACTCGACTGTTCTGGGGAAACGACTGTCCTTGCAATTCCCTCGTCACCCCCGAACTGATTGACCATTCTTTCAACGGATGTTCTTGTGCGTCTGACCTGGGTTGGTCGAGGCTGCAATCTCGTAGAAGCGGTAGCTTGAATTTCAGTCAGCTCCCCACGTACAATGCTGCCATCTCTGGTGACTTCACTATAGACGTGGAAATAGCATGTGATGGATTGCTTCTTTGAGTCATCGTAATTGACTGGCCTCTTGTATTCAACATGCCCGTGATTGCCATTCAACACCATGCGAGCAAGGTTACCCAGAACGAATACCTTATTTTCGCCATCAAGCACAGCATAGTCGTTGAAGAGGTGGACTGCATTGCTACTGAGCGTTGCACCATGTCCTTCGGTTCTTTGATATTGCTGACGTTGGCGCACTCTTTCTAGTCTATTAAAAGCCCCAAAAAGATAAATCTTAGGTTAGTATGTCTGTCTGTCTGTCTGTCTGTCTGTCTCAGTGTCATTCTTCCATCTGTATCGGTCTGTAAGTCTCCCTAATGATCTAAGGCCAATCATCTACATTGTACTAATAACTTTGGTTGTTTATTGCATGGACGGACAGACAGTGTACGCTGGAGTCGAAGGATGGATCGATGGATGGAAAGAATGAATATAATTGTGAAGTAAGGAACGAACAACCAAATGAAATAATTATAGTCGAATGAATGCCTGGGTAACTGAATTGAATGAACATGAGCTGTTATAAATAAATGAATGTAACTGACCTTTCATGTGACAACTGCGGATCTTGGTTCAACAGTGATACCAAAGTTGCTTTGTAAATTTCAGTACCACGGGAAGGGATTGTCACTCTGGGTTCATGTTTCGTCTTACTTTGAACATCTTCATCTATGGTTCCCACAGCATCAAGAAGTGGTCTCATACCGGCGTCTGGAACCTCAATCCCTCTTAAGTTGTCTGTGAACGTATATTTGAGGCATGAAGTTCAGTTTATGACGCTTACACCCTCTTTCTTGCAGCTACTTTAACAAATGGACTTTGACTGTGGCTGAAAATGCAACTGTAGCTCTAACTACAACTGTAACTATAGAATATAACTGTAACTGCACGCACTGTAGCTGTTATTATTTGCCAAAAATAAAAATGAAGGGCGGTTATGCTGCGTACGCTTATTTTTTCGCTACTTATGTCTCAACTATTAGTTTGTGCTTAAACTACAGTACCTGTCAAAGGTAAGTTGACAGTCACTCGAAACTCGATACTCGACTCTCGAAACTCGAAACTCGAAAAACTTTGAGTCGCGAACTTCGAGTTTCGAGTCGCGAACTTCGAGTTTCGAGACGAGAAAACAAAAAGCTTGCCGGTCGATTAATTCTTTAGAAGAAAAACAAAAGACAGCACTTCTCTTTGTTCCAAGGAACTTAATACACGATTTTACAGCGTACCGAAGAGCGACGGCGTTGTTTTCATTTCAGCGCTTTCTCTTTCGCAAGCTTCCTTTTAAATTTTTTAAGTTTGACTCAATTATCTATAAGTTTGAGAGTTAGCGCTGGAGTTAGACGTTTAAAACCAGCTGAGATATATTTGCTAAAGATAAATATGCGTGGCCGCGAAACTTCGCGAAACGTATTTAAGCTTATCTAAAACATTATTGCGTTACGCGCTGTTTACGGGTTTCAAGTTACAAAGGCCGTGCATGCCCGCACGACTGTATGCAAATATATTTAGTACTCTTTGATTTCAGTGTCAAAGTTTGCAAATTTACTTTTAATTTTTTACATTTGCCACAAACTTAAATTTTTAATATTGGTCTCATTGAAGACTTCCAATTTTAGTTTTGAAAGCGTGACATTTTCCTGTCGAAGACCGGAGTTGTTTTTTGACGTATGCAAATTCAAGCCGCTGCCGGAGTTTAATATTTTTGGCGGTATGCGATGCAAAATCAAGTCGCAGCAGAAAAGAATATTAACTTGTGTTATTTAGCGTTAAACCCTCATCATTCCTACCGATTCTGCTATCATAAACTTTGTTTAATTCATGATTTTCTAATCCGCCGGGAAAATTCTAGGTTTAAATTTAAAGCATTACAGACTGCTACGCGTCGCAATTTTTTGACAACAACCGATGCGTTCGCTTCGCGAATTCTCGCATTCTCGGCTCGTAAACTAGCCGGTTTCCACTAAAAAAAAAATAAACCTCTGGTACTCATGGTAGCGAAACAGGACCCGTGAAATTGCCACTCTCTCTCTCGCAGGCCGGTGACAGTTTTTTTCAAGTTTTTTTTTCGCTGGAGGTTCCGCAGCTCACAGCAGTGTGATAACAAAACAAAGGCCACGCGAAACAAAAGCGGCCGTGTGAAATCGTCATTGTTCTGTCTTTGAGAAATTAATCCTTTTCTCGAAATCCCTTTTCGAGATTCTCGAAAAAAACTTCGAGTGTCTCGAAACTCAAAACTCGATTCTCGAAACTCGAAACTCGAAACTCGAAACTCGAAACTCGAAAAACTTCGAGAAACTTCGAGGATTGAGGATTGAGTTTCGAGTTTCGAGTCGAGACTGTCAACTTACCTTTGACAGGTACTGTAACCTGAAAAACAATGCCCTCCAGCACTGATTTCGTCTTCATCACTGCCACCAGATGATTGGATCGATGACTATTCAGATCGTCTGCCATTGTCCTCCTGCAGGTCACCGAACTTATTGCCAGGATACTGAAATGGGTGATAAAACCAGCCGTTCCCATCCTCATCTTCATCATGGCCATCGTCATTGTCACCGCCTTCTCGTTGTGAGCCACAAGCATTGTTGTCTGGAGCCATCCTCACTGATCTTGCCAGCCTCCTAGCCTCATACATTCCTTCCTTCCAGGCATCTACTTCAGAACCCACCATGGGATAATCAAGCAAGTTTGCCTTCTCATAGCCATCTTCATACTGTCGGTGCCAGATGCTTTCTTGCTTGGGATGAGGCTTGGCAAAGTCGGAAGCATCAGGGTTGATTCTAATTTCTTCTAAGCGGATCATGTGAGAGGTATTTCTGCGAAGATCTCCGAAGCAGTAGTTGTGATGGTTTCTAACCCATTGCCCATTTTTGCTCCAGAAATCCTCCAGACAATCCGATCCGCTGAGCTCAAGACAACATTCTTGCTCGGGAAAGTTGTCTCTCATGTAGCAGATGAGAATAACAGCAAATTGGCATGAAATCACAATGTCCTGGTAGGTCTCCCTTGTGATAAAATTCTGCTTCAACGACAGTCGTTCATTGCGATGAATGTGGTTATGCCATATCGCCAGGAAATGGGTGACAGTTGCAGCGTACGTGATGCGACGTCGTAAAGAGGCGACACTGCTGCAGAAAATCTCCACATATAACCATACAATATAGAGATAGGTCTTAGTCCCAAGTAAGGTTGGATTTCTCGGGTAGCCTTCAACGCAGCCTTCCATCATGATCTGAAGACAATTCCGGACCTGCGGAAAGGTAAGCTTCTGGGCCGAACGCCAGTTCTGCCTGTCACTGCGCTGGATGTCATTCACACCAAGGCCATGGTCTGGAATAGGGAACATTTCGTACACCAACTGCAAGTGATTCATGTGGACCATGTAATTCCCCATCATCAATACACGAGAAGCATGATCGAGTGGATTGAGAAGCTTCTTGTGATTATGTATGTAGTCCTGATCACATACGTCTTTGATGGCATAACTATTCTCTGTCTCAACCTTCCTGCTGGAAAGAACAAACCCAAGTTCCGTGGGAACGGGCGATATCTGCTTCCGACGTTACTAGTCGCTAGCTGTAGCATGAGCTTCCTGCGTCTCGAGTCACCGTCTGAACTATTCCGATCAAGGGTCCGACAATGTCCTGCAGTTCCTGCTCGTAATGACGTTCAACCTTCTGCCACTGTCTGAACACAAATTCGTGGTTGAACCTATTACACGTTGGCATGACAAGAATAGGAATGCGTGGAAGCCTCGGATGCAGAGGATTAAGAATGATTGCGTGAGCAAATGGGGCGATCTTGTACTCGTTAAAGGCATTGACAATTGCGTTGTAGCCTTGTTCACCATCCCCAACAACAACAGTGAACCAGTCAAGGCATTTATGGTCTGCTCCACTCACTCCACAGAAACCCAGGAGTTCATCGGTGCATTCACTGTAACTTATTTGACCCAGGATGGCCGTCTCGTCTTCTGCTGCCAAGACTGGGACGTGTTTGATGCCAAGATTACTCATGGCTTCTGAATACAGCTTGCCAAGGACCTTGAAGTTGCTCTCTTCAAAACCACCATCCAAATGCACCAAGTGTTGCTTTTGCCAGCGATACATTGAATGGATTTCTGGCCCACAGAGGTTGATGGCTACAAATGTTGCAATTCGTGGTCCACCCCAAAGTAGCAGAACCTCCAGAAACAGCTTAAAAGAAGACTGGTAACGGCGTCCGTTGTTTTCTACATTAAAGTTTCTTGAAACTGTTTGCAGTACACCGACCAGGGTGTTTCTGTCTTTTAAATAGCCGTTTTCTGCTGCTTTCTCGAGATTGTGGCAAATGGCTTTCATCGAGCCACGTCTTGCGAACTCGGCCAACTTTTCTTCTAAAGTTCGCTTACGCATTCTCAGCCTCAAATTCTTTGATTTCAGAAAAAACAGCTTCAAGTCTTTATCATCCAGCTTTTCCTTCTGTTCCTTTAACTTACATTGCATCTCTGTCGGGGAAAGGAAGTCGTTTCTAATTGTGGTGTCATCTCTCTTACCATCAGGACCAATTTTTTCAGTTCGCAATAAAAGGCGTTTCTTGAAAGAAGGAAGTTTGGGCACTCCCTCACAAGCAGAGCACATATCATTTTTAAACGTCCCCGCATCTGCACAACGTAAACACTGAGAACTCCGAAATGTTCCTATCATTTCCTGGGAGCTTTCCTTGTAAATTCTAACAAAACTGTAACGTGGTTCGGGGTACCATGAAACTTTACTGTTGTCTTCTCCCGGCTTGGTATCACCAATAAGCAGTTTAGGGTTAACAGTAACTTTCTTATCACCGACATTGTACTCGTAACGTTCAAGAAAGAATCCGTGACACAACTGCTTACCAGGCCCCTTTTGTGTTATATCATTCGCCCTTATCTTGTGTAGCAGCTGATTTGCGGTTGAAAAACGAGGCAATATCCGCCGCTGAGGCTACGTGGGAGGCCTTCTGTTGATGGCCACGTCCTTCAACATGCTGTTTCAAATTGAAAAGAAGGGATCGTTGCGACATAGAAAACGATGTCTTGCAGGATTGGCACATAACCTTTTCCTCTTGAAAGAGGAAAACTTTGGGAAAGTTTCCTTCAATGTGATTGCGAAGTTCTTGAATCTCTTTTGGGATTTCAGAACTTCTTGACCGCGCAATGGCTACATTTAACTTGTGCTTTGTGATTGTAATGTGCACCTTTAACAAGCTTAGATCCTGGCTCGCTTTTCCTACGGCTACTTCAGATGAGCATACATTACATTCAGCAAAAACCTTTGCTCGTCTTCTCCTAATCTTGAAAGCGACACCTTCTTCTTTCTTTGCAAGTTCGTTTGCTTTCATCTGCTGAACCTCCAATTCGGTATCCAAGTCAGCTTCAGTAACTTCGACCACTTTCACGCTTTGTTCAGGTGTGGCACGGTGAGGTGTAACAAGGTTGTTTTTGGTCCCGGATGGTTTCGAAAGACTTGCAGCGGTGTTCTCTGCCTGAAGAGTCTTCTCAGGATTCAGTGACAGTGAACTGGAAATAGAGCCTGGTTCGTCCTCGGTGATTTCTATTTGAACTTCGCGATCACCTAAATCGATTTCTGAGACCTCTTCTATTGATTCTAAGGGTTCTAATCTCGGTTTCTTGGTTGGTGTTGTTTCGTCTGTGCTTCTTATAACCTCATGTTCCACAGGTCTATGGCCACAGTACTCACACAAGATGCTAACAGTGCCAGTAGTCTCGTACTCATCACACTCAGAACATGTTAAACATTTCCCACGCAAAACACCTCTCTTATCTTTTCCCATTATAGTTTGTTTTCTTGACTTCTATCCTGGGCCTGCGATATTCCAAATGAGGTATATTAGGTAAGATTTTGCATTTGCGATATCTTTATATTGTTTCCCCAGTTGTTCCGTCCCAGGGTGGTGTTTCGTGCAGGCAACTATGTGAAGTTCGTAAAATCCGACGTATTTTTCATTTCATATTGAAACAAAATAAACTCGAAAAAAGCGTAAAATTAATTTTATCAGATCCTGGGGCCTTTACACTCGGAAATATTAAAATAGTCATGGAATAAAGTACCCTGGTTCCAGACTAGTTAACAGTGGAAATCGCCTCTGTTCTGCCCACCACTCCCGATGACTTTTTCTTTGGCTATGAAACTATGATCACTCACGCTTCGATGCATTGAAAAACAGAAGACCGGAGACTAACGGGTAGAAATAATGCTCTGGAAAGACCCAAAAATCCCAAAACAGACAACAAAAATGCAGTAGAACTCCGCTAACTTGAACTCAATCCTTGGTTTTGACCCTAGTTGTTCAGTCATTTACTATCAACTAACTCCAACTCCGTTAACTCCAACTCCCAGATAACTTGAAGTAATTTTATTTTCCTTGGCACAAATTTGACTCAATTTACCCCGTTAACTCGAACTCGGTTTTTTGGTCGAAAAGCTGATTGCCTTGTCGGAATCTTAAACCGTTATGGATAATGTCAAGTTAGGCGAAGTCAGGGACCTCCAAAGGACGTTCGGTCAACGCAGTTAGTACGAAGTCTTTAAGTTCTCCAAGGTGTATCAAAATGACTTGTGATTATGGACCTCGATACCATGTTAATTATTAACAGGATACCTAAATTTCAACACCAACCAACCCCGCTAACTCGAATTGTCTTTCGTTATCGTTGGGAGTTCGAATTAGTGGGTTCTACTGTAGCTATGTATAGTTACTGAAAATCCATAGCCTGCGAGCAGCCTATTTGTTGGGGGTTTCGCAGGGGTATCACTTTACTCTGCCCCATTCTCCTTGGCGGCTGTGACGTCACACAAACCAAGATACTCGCGCGTAACCCCAAACGAGTGAGCCTCCCCGCGAGCCAGAAAATCCACTGGATCACCCCACATTGTGTTTCTTGCGTTCGCTCGCGTCAAAAAAGCCCAGTGCGGCTCGGCCCAGGTCCCTGGATCGCCGTGCTTTTGCCAAAAAAAATTACTTAGCGTCCGCCCTCAGCATTTATAAAAGCAAGTGGTCGCTGTGAGACCTATGATCCGGGCCTATGATTCGGTCATAATGCACTGCAAGTCATACTTTACACTGGGGTCACAACAAAGCATTTTATTTGGCTCCCAGATTTGGCTCATTTCAGTCCGAGCCGGGAAGCCTTCGGTTCAGATGCTAACAACAGTTTCCGATTGCTCGCTAACCCCGGTCGCTAACCCACCCGGCGATTGTAACCTCCAGTGATTAACTTGTTTTGCATCTCCGTTATAGCCTTAGATGATCTGCATGTATTCTGAGATGTATTCCTGGGAATCTAATCTTATGAAAACATGAATTTCTGACCTCGAGGTCAGGACATGTTCCTGGAACATGTTCCAAGTGGTATTTGGGTTGTTTGTATGCGATGATCCCCGATAAACTTATATATAAAAAGGACTTACCTTCTTTCTCGTACGGTAATCACAATGGCATAAAATGTCCACAGTCCTTAACACCCGGGCGTCAACAGAACGTTGTCGAAACACCAAAAGTTATACCAAATCGGGGCCAAAAGCGAGGCAAAGCGTTTGTCATTCAACCTCGTAAGACACGCTGAACTATGCCGAGAATAATTATTTGACCGTCACGTACTCGTATTATGCGCAAAGATAACTACTCGTATTACGAAGAAGAACAATGAACTATTTATTTTTAACGAATATTAAACTACCGATTTCCGTCTCAATCCTGAATTGTTGACATTTCAGATGAGACCTAGATTACATTTATGAACGCTTTCTTTGCTATTAGTTATCATGCCATTTGCCGGTCCCGGGTTGCCAGTAAACCTTGTCTAGACTATAATTTTCACGCAACTAATCAGTTTCGCGGAAAATGATACCCTATTCTAGACCAAAAATGTCTGATTACTATACCCTATCCTAGACTAAACTGCCTGAAAACCATACCCTTCACAGTGGCACATACCTATATAGCGCATATATGGGAGTACCCCCCCCGGGGTCGTAAAGACCTTTCCTTTCAAATTGTGGATTAATAATTGCTCCTGAATCTGACAATCTTCTAAAATTGACCTGGCCCGAGTTCACTGAACAAACTCAATAACTTAAACGATTTTATTCATGTTTAATACCTACCCATTACCATTGTTGAAAATAAGTATAATTGTAATTGACAAGTTGATGATTATTTCCCCAAAATGCAGTTAATGTCATCCTTTTATAAATGTATTTCATTTGTTACTAATTAATGATTGTTCTTTATCATGCAGTAGGTAGAAAGCCACTAATAACTTGAACACAACAAATAAAAGGTTTACAACATGAACTCGACTGCCTACATGGTCTATAATATGAAAAGTTTGCACAACTGTCAGTCTAATATAAAGTACATTTGTTGTACATTTCAAGAATTTGCTGTTGTAATAAAATTACCATTAACGAAGAAATACATACGTTCCGTGATTACTCAAGCCCCTTGTTACATTCAACTCATGAACTGATCCGTAAACTTCTACACTGATTCATATTTTAGAAAAATGTGTCATTTTCATTATGTTCTGGGCTTGCTTCCACATTAATAAATCAAAAATGGTACAAGAACCTCTTTCCCAAAACCTGTCAAAAGTGTTTTGAAAATCAATCAATCAATCAATTAACTTTATTTCAACACGGTAAAACGGCTCAGTAAAACTGTTTTTCAGACATGCCGTGCACTTAAATATAATCTAATCTAAACGATAACAAAGTATATATATATATATATAGTGGCAAAACTGTTATACTATACTAGTGTAAATAATGCTAATAAGATTGATAAAAACACTAACTTACATCATAATATCCTCTATACACACAAAAATTTAGCTACAATCATAGATGCGTGTTATAGAACCAGAGGTTCTATTTTTGTTCAAGAGCTCTTTTGAAAGCTGTTAAACTGTTAAAACTGTTAAAATGTACTGTTACTGTTAGGTGTCAATGGAAAAATGCAAAAACTAAAGTTGATACTTAGCAAATTATTTGCTATGTTAACTTTATAGCTGAGGGGAAACATAATTTTGCCAAAAAAAGAGTTTGTCTATATAGCGCATCAGTTTCTTTGAGTTGCAAGAAGCTTCTTTATTTCTGGCTTTGTGAAAAATTTCACATTCGCTGCCTTTCACCTTTGCAGCGGTCTTGCACAAATGAGTGGTTGACACAAGGAAAAGGATCAAATTCCTTTAGACTTGGACCCTGAGTAGAGATCCTGATTAGGCCTTCGAGTGATGAGGTTTTCAATGAAGCCCTGAGACTACTCTTGATTCTGTACTTGAAGTTGAAGCTCAGGCTTGATGCAATGCACTTAACTCTCCCCTTGAGACTTCCTTACAGCTCTATGCCTTGAAAGGTCTTGATATCTTTGTCACTTGACTTGCTTGAGGCATTAAGAAATTTCTCCAAGCAACCATTTGGCACATGGTGACTTTTCAGGCAAGTGATGGCTGCAACCATTTCCTTAAGCTGAGAACCACTACAGGAAGAATCAGATCGTCGCTTTGCATCTTGAGGACAAGCTTACCAAGAATAGAGAACCTTATCTGCCAAAAAGTAGCAGAAAGCTGCAAACTTTGATGTCAGGGCTAGTCGAGGAAGTACTCAAGTGTTCCATGTGATAAAGTACAAGTGCGCACTGACCAGTTGGTTCTTCTGATGTTTTTAGCATCTCCCGGCTTGATAAACACTTTCAGTGTACAGCTGACATGTGGTAACCACAGTGTCCCAGACACTTGCGTCGCTTTTAGTACATCTACGCCAAGCTCACTTGCCAGAGCTTTCAAATCGCGTGAACTTTTAGCACTATAATGGTATGTCTTCCACATGAGGTTCAGCACGTCAGATTTCCTCGACTGACTTGCAGCTCTTTTGCGGAGAGCATGTTCAAGTCTGTGTGGCAAGCAGTGAAAGTCGACAAGATATGGAATATCCTTCCTCATTGATGTGGCTACTCCGCCCTTCTTTCCAAGGTTAATGCTTGCCCCATCCCCATCTTTATCCCATTGAGTGATTTCATTAAAAAAAATTACGATAGCTTCTTTGATACCTACATGTACAAAGAGTCATTCCATAAAGAAACAGATCTTGTTTAAAGACATTAAAAAAACAAAGGCTTACTAGATAATAACTGTTCAAGAAATTCAAAAAAGGCGCCTTCGTCCATAATAACATATGCATGTTAAATCAAGGGGTGTGTTACATAGTTAAGTACCCCTTTTCATAGCTACGTAGCTCAGTGTTTTTTAAGCATGATAGACGTTGTTCTACCTCATCACACCCACCTAATGCCTTCCATTCCAATATTGAATCATTTTTTTTATTCTACTTGGTTACATCACTTTATGAATGAATGAATGAAAACTTTATTTACATGTCAAAACCTTCCAGTTTGGGATAAAACCCATACTTATGTGGGGACACAAGTAAACTACAACGTACTAGCCACTAATTACTAAAGTTTTTCTAAGGTAAGAAATTAGGATTGGGAAAAAACCCAAACTATGTAGGGGTGCTTATTGTGTTATTTTACACGTAACTTATGGCAAGTCCATTAAATTTATTCAATAATAATTTGTGGTTTAAGTTTTTTTGTAACTTTAGTTTGCTATAACTAAAACCTACCCTCAGCATGAGCATGTGTGACTGCCCTATGTCCCAACATGCACTTTACAAGAACTCCATCCCTCACAAAGTGGCAAATTACTGTTTCATTCTCAGTACCTCCAAAGTCAGCCGCTCCATCTCCCATTAAGATACAGTGGAACACAAATACTTACCATAAGAAGAGGGAGGGTAGGCTGCAACTTCGACCCAAATATTCAGAGATACTGCAAAAGGCATAGAATTTATTTGTCTAATTGTTTGGCTGGCCTTTCTTAAGTATTAAGCTTAATTGCCATGCTTAGTTATGGCAGTGTTATGTGTTAAACATTGAACACAAGTTGTATTACAGTTTGATAATGCAAGAGAAGTCATGATTTTGCTGACCTAGCTAACTTAAGTTTATCATTTTGAGCAAATGTAGAAAGTTTTAATTTAGTGAAATTTACTCTACAATATTATTGTGTTCATTTACAAGTCAAGTTGTGTTTGCCGTGAATTTAACGACAAACCAGGCATTTCAACAAGCCATTTCAGCAAATTGATTTAAAGACATTAGCACTATTAGGGACTATGTTGACAGGCCTGAAGTGACTCCTGTGGGTTTTGTGGTGTTGTGTACTTGACCTTCAGAGTTCAGTTGTTGCGTCTTTAGAATGTTCAGTTATGCCGTCATTTGTTTGCTAGCTGGAAAAATAATGGGGCTACAGTTTCTTTGTCTTTGTTGCAAGATAAGAAGTAGCCATTTAAGTTTGGTTTCTTGTGGCCTCCAAAAATTAACCTTACCTTGTTTCGTATTAACAAGATGGCTCTCAGAAACCTTTGATTTACAATCCGTCGAGAATTGGAAAAGAAAATTATCTATTAAAAAAATTGGAGGTTACCAACCATCCAAGCGAGTTAAATCTAAGCAAAGTAATACAATGCAGGGATGGCACTAGGATTTTCCAATCTGTGTCCTGGGACACACATGACTGGTCAAATTGGGGTCCCAAGCATTTTGAGGGGGCCCCAAAATCTTGGTGACCCTCTCCAAAGAATTTTTTGTTGTTGTTATGAGAAAGAGTGTCTGGCAAATTACTGTCATCCTTAAGTACTGTTATCTTTATTGTCTTCTTTTCATAAACATCTTGGTTTCCCTTTCAATAGAATCTTTGAACCCATCACTGAGCATTTCCACTGATTTTTAAGTTTCGTTTTCTTAAAACATTTCTTGGGAGGTTTACTGGTCTAAACACTGGGTTTTTTTTATCTTGTCCCTTAGCCTCATCTGTGTTGCTTTCTTCCAAAGCCTGTGTCACTTTTATCCACATCTTCGAAGTCCCTACATGTAGATACCGCTGCTTCTGTCTTATTAACAAGGTCAACTTCCTCTTACATACATGTAACTCATCCCTAATGAGTCTTTTCAGAGTCAAATAATTATACTTAAACCTATAAATACATATCATGAAAATACTTTGAAGTCATCAACAATAGATGAGCTTGGGGAATGGTGCCTAGAAGGTGGCGCTATGAGTAATCTAAACCGAGCGTATAGGGTCTCCATGACAACCCTATGAGTGGCAACCACCAAGGCATCATCACACTGAGATACAGTGGAACACAAATACTTACCATATACTTACCATGAGAAGAGGGAGGGTAGGCTGCGACTTCGACCCAAATATTCAGAGATACTGTAAAAGGCATAGAATTTATTTGTCTAATTGTTTGGCTGGCCTTTATTAAATATTGAGCTTAATAGCCCTGCTTAGTTATGGCAGTGTTATGCGTTAAACATTGAACACAAGTTCTATTACAGTTTGATCATGCAAGAGAAGTCATGATTTTGCTGACTTAGCTAACTTAAGTTTATCATTTTGAGCAAATGTAGAAAGTTTTAATTTAGTGAAATTTACTCTACAATATTATTATGTTCATTTACAAATCAAATTGTGCTTGCGGTGAATTTAACGACAAACCAGGCATTTCAACAAGCCATTTCAGCGACTTGATTTAAAGACATTAGCACTATTAGGGACTATGTTGACAGGCCTGAAGTGACTCCTATGAGTTTTGTGGTGTTGTGTACTTGACCTTCAGAGTTCAGTTGTTTTGTCTTTAGAATGTTCTGTTATGCCGTCATTTGTTTGCTAGCTGGAAAAATAATGGGGCTAGAGTTTCTTTGTCTTTGTTGCAAGATAAGAAGTAGCCGCTTGAGTTTGGTTTCTTGTGGCCTCCAAAAATTAACCTTACCTTCTTTCGTATTAACGAGATGGCTGTCAGAAACCTTTGATTTACAATCCGTTGAGAATTGGAAAAGCAAATTATCCATTAAAAAAAATTGGTTACTGACCATCCAAGCGAGTTAAATCTAAGCAAAGTAATACAATGCAGGGATGGCAATCACTTGTTGCCTCTCAGGCAGAACCGATCTCTTGATGTAAAAAGGCTCGTCTATTTGATAACTTGTCAGATATTGTTCAATGTCTATGACTTGATCACTGCAGTGAAAATAATAATCCACTTTTCGTATTAGGTTCTTCATCCACATGTCAGCACAACGAACAATCTGTTTGCCGTGTTTTGTATGGAAGGGTCCTTGAATGCAAAATAGGATGTCATTCTTGTTGTGACAGAACATAAAATGCCGATCTTCTCTCTTGCAACGATCTTCTACTAAAGGAATGAGATGTTGAGCTTGTTTAACTCTTCGAGTCTGGTACACATACCAAGTGTTGTCTGGCCTCATTGTCTTTTAGCTTTTTACTGGAGAAAGAGGATGAGTGAAGTCCTTTTTATAGCTGCTTGATGACGTAAGCATGATGAAAAAATTTGAAAAAAATCGAAAATTGTTTTGAAAAGATATGATACTCAAAATCACCTTAAATCAAAAATTAAAAAAAAAAATCAAAAAAATTCTAGTCAAAATTCCCTATATAAAAAAATTCCAGTCAAAATCCCCTATTGGGCGTGGTAAGGGAAATTTGACTATTCCCCCCCCCCCTAGACACCCATTTTTTCCCGTTGGGCTGACGTCATTGATGACGTATATAGGGGATTTTGACCATTTCCTATATTCAAAATCAAAAATGGGCGTGGTTAGGAAAAAATGACCATTTCCTACCTAGCCCCTCTTAACTACTGCTATATTACATTTAGCCACATAAAATCAACACACATTACAGTATTGTAACAGGAAAAAACTTGGAAGTTGGAACCTCACATAAATGAACACTTATAAAAGCTTGCCAAGAAACTTATTTCAAATGTCTTCAGAGTCTTGCAGTTTACTGTTCTTCTTCAGAGCTGTCTTCAGCATCCAGATCATGTTCACATCTCGCCTGTCTTGCTATGGGTCCATGGGACTTAATTTGGGGTCTTCTTGCTCTTCTCCAACCGAAAAGAGAAATGCGCATCAGTTCATTTAAGGTGGGGGTCGTTAGCCTTGCTTGCCAATCTTGTTTTACCCTGTTCATAAGAGAAAAGCCTTTCTCGACTTCACTAGTGTGGATTGGAATCAGCAACACAATCATAAACACCAGGATGATGTTCTTGAAGCTATCCTCATTTTGTCTGACAACCCTTTGCCATAGGTCTGGGTAAGAAACTGCTGGTTCAGCTGTCACCAAACCAGAAACATATATGTTCGATTCAACCCACTCTAAAGCAACAGAATCAATGTCACAATCATTTCTTATCAACAGTTCTTCAAAATGATCACCTACTGACGAGGGCTGTTCATTGCCATAGACCTGTAGTACCTCTAATCCTAAGGGCCAGTTCTTGAAATTGAAAATGGACATATTCTTGAATATGTCCTCATTTTGAAATGAAGAAAACCTGCACTGAAGATGAGCAATAAATGCATTGAGTACCGCCTGCTTGTTATGGCTGGCTGACATTCTGTATTGCACTGTCTCTGTTACTTCGAAGTTCCTGTCCCTTTTAAACAGTTTCATCTCCAACTTCCCTCAGAAATGCAGCTTAATTACTTCCTGGTGTTGTACCGAGGGCACGAACACCAGACAAAGTTCTTGCAACAAATGTGGTCATATTCTCCACTGAAGTGTCATTAGCCTGGAACTTGAGAGACATTCTTGCTAGGATCTGGCAAAGGTCCAGAAAGAAATGAAGAAAGTAAACAAATTCAAATGACCCGAGGAGCCTCACAAAGCCTGTACCTTTTGCTTCGGCATCAGCTGATTGGCCATTAACTGAGACATCAGCACTATTAGGTACTATGTTGACAGGCCTGAAATAACTCCTGTGGGTTTTGTGGTGTTGTGTACTAGACCTTCAGAGTTTAGCTCTTACGTCTTTAGAATGTTCAGTTATGCCATCATTTGTTCTCTAGCTGGAAAAATAATGGGGTTAGAGTTTCTTTGTCTTTGTTGCAAGATAAGAAGTAGCCGCTTGAGTTTGGTTTCTTGTGGCCTCCAAAAATTAACCTTACCTTCTTTCGTATTAACGAGATGGCTGTCAGAAACCTTTGATTTACAATCCGTTGAGAATTGGAAAAGGAAATTATCCATTAAAAAAAATTGGTTACTGACCATCCAAGCGAGTTAACTCTAAGCAAAGTAATACAATGCAGGGATGGCACTAGGATTTTTCAATCTGTGTCCTGGGACACACATGTCTGGTCAAATTGGGGTCCCAAGCATTTTGAGGGGGCCCCAAAATCTTGGTGACCCTCTCCAAAGAATTTTGTTGTTGTTATGAGAAAGAGTGTCTGGCAAATTACTGTCATCCTTAAGTACTGTTATCTTTATTGTCTTCTTTTCATAAACATCTTGGTTTCCCTTGGGGAATGGTGCCTAGAAGGTGGGGCCACGAGCAATCCGAACTGAGCGTGTAGGGTCTCCATGACAACCCTGTGAGCAGCAACCACCAAGGCACCATCACACTGAGATACAGTGGAACACTGGCCGTGGTTGACGAGACAGTCGTGCTTGTAGCACTCGATATCGCTGATCTGATTTGGGACGATACCATCCTCTTGGGCCGATGCGGGCAGCAAAAGGGGAGCTGTTTAGAGTGTTACGAGAACCCATCGTAAAAGCGTAAACAAGAAAAGTCAACTAGAGCAAAGCCAAAGTGACAAAAACATTACATTTAGCCACATAAATAGTAAAAATTAAAGTTAATTAACTTAAGAATTTCATTAAGAGTTGACACTCTAAGGACTGTTTAAAGTTGCTCTGATATTGGCAAAGTTTAAATTTAGGTTTCAGAGAGTCCCAAAGACTAACAACCTGATAATGAAAAGTTTCCTGTTCACTGGTAGATCCAAATAGTGAGATATCAAGAGCTTGTGTATTTCTAGTAGAGCGCTTTGACACGTCAGAGCATTAATTAAACTGCACAGTCTAGTAACCTAGGGCACTTCCTGTCATGCATTCAAAGCACATGATTTCTTGACGATAGTAAAGTTGGTCTCTGACTGGAAGCCAATGTAAACGCTTCAGTATTGGTGTAATATAGATGAATTTTCTGGCTCTGCTAATGATCTGACATGCAAAGTTCTCAACCACTTGGAGTTTATCAAGTTTTTCTTGTTGTAGTGGATATGGATCAAGGCCACAAGAGTATTGCAGTTTACTGTTCTTCTTCAGAGCTGTCTTCAGCATCCAGATCATGTTCACATCTTGCCTGTCTTGCTCTGGGTCCATGGGGCTTAATTTTGGGTCTTCTTGCTCTTCTCCAACCCAAAGAGAAATGCGCATCAGTTCATTTAAGGTAGGGGTCGTTAGCCTTGCTCGCCAATCTTGATTATAAGAGAAAAGCCTCTCTCAACTTCACTAGTGTGGATTGGAATCAGCAACACAATCATAAGCACCAGGATGATGTTCTTGAAGCTATCCTCATTTTGTCTGACAACCCTTTGCCATAGGTCTAGGTAAGAAACTGCTGGTTCAGCTGTCTCCAAACCGGAAACATATATGTTCGATTCAACCCACTCTAAAGCAACAGAATCAATGTCACAATCATTTCTTATCAACAGTTCTTCAAAATGATCAACTACTGATGAGGGCTGTTCATTGCCATAGACTTGTAGTACCTCTAATCCTAAGGGCCAGTTCTTGAAATTAAAAATGGACATATTCTTGAATATGTCCTCATTTTGAAATGAAGAAAACCTGCGCTGAAGATGAGCAATAACTGCAATGAGTACGGCCTGCTTGTTACGGCTGACATTCTGTATTGCACTGTCTCTGTTACTTCGAAGTTCCTGTCCCTTATAAACAGTTCCATCTCCAACTTCCCTCAGAAATGCAGCTTAATTACTTCCTGGTGTTGTACCGAGGGCACGAACAGCAGACAAAGTTCATGCAACAAATGTGGTCATATTCTCCACTGGAGTGTCATTAGCCTGGAACTTGAGAGACATTCTTGCTAGGATCTGGCAAAGGTCCAGAAAGAAATGAAGAAAGTAAACAAATTCAAATGACCCGAGGAGCCTCACAAAGCCTGTACCTTTTGCTTCGGCATCAGCTGATTGGCCATTAACTGAGACATCAGCACTATTAGGTACTATGTTGACAGGCCTGAAATAACTCCTGTGGGTTTTGTGGTGTTGTGTACTAGACCTTCAGAGTTTAGCTCTTACGTCTTTAGAATGTTCAGTTATGCCATCATTTGTTCGCTAGCTGGAAAAATAATGGGGGTAGATTTTCTTTGTCTTTGTTGGAAGATAAGAAGTGGCCGCTTAAGTTTGGTTTCTTGTGGCCTCCAAAAATTAACCTTGCCTTGTTTTGTATTAACGAGATGGCTCTCAGAAACCTTTGATTTACAATCTGTCGAGAATTGCAAAAGAAAATTATCTATTAAAAAATTGGAGGTTTCCGACCATCCAAGCGAGTTAAATCTAAGCAAAATAATACAATGCAGGGATGGCACTAGGATTTTTCAATCTGTGTCCTGGGACACACATGTCTGGTCAAATTGGGGTCGCAAGCATTTTGAGGGGGCCCCAAAATCTTGGTGACCCTCTCCAAAGAATTTTTTGTTGTTGTTATGAGAAAGAGTGTCTGGCAAATTACTGTCATCCTTAAGTACTGTTATCTTTATTGTCTTCTTTTCATAAACATCTTGGTTTCCCTTTCAATAGAATCTTTGAACCCATCACTGAGCATTTCCACTGATTTTTAAGTTTCGTTTTCTTAAAACATTTCTTGGGAGGTTTACTGGTCTAAACACTGGGTTTTTTTTATCTTGTCCCTTAGCCTCATCTGTGTTGCTTTCTTCCAAAGCCTGTGTCACTTTTATCCACATCTTCGAAGTCCCTACATGTAGATACCGCTGCTTCTGTCTTATTAACAAGGTCAACTTCCTCTTACATACATGTAACTCATCCCTAATGAGTCTTTTCAGAGTCAAATAATTATACTTAAACCTATAAATACATATCATGAAAATACTTTGAAGTCATCAACAATAGATGAGCTTGGGGAATGGTGCCTAGAAGGTGGCGCTATGAGTAATCTAAACCGAGCGTATAGGGTCTCCATGACAACCCTATGAGTGGCAACCACCAAGGCATCATCACACTGAGATACAGTGGAACACAAATACTTACCATATACTTACCATGAGAAGAGGGAGGGTAGGCTGCGACTTCGACCCAAATATTCAGAGATACTGTAAAAGGCATAGAATTTATTTGTCTAATTGTTTGGCTGGCCTTTATTAAATATTGAGCTTAATAGCCCTGCTTAGTTATGGCAGTGTTATGCGTTAAACATTGAACACAAGTTCTATTACAGTTTGATCATGCAAGAGAAGTCATGATTTTGCTGACTTAGCTAACTTAAGTTTATCATTTTGAGCAAATGTAGAAAGTTTTAATTTAGTGAAATTTACTCTACAATATTATTATGTTCATTTACAAATCAAATTGTGCTTGCGGTGAATTTAACGACAAACCAGGCATTTCAACAAGCCATTTCAGCGACTTGATTTAAAGACATTAGCACTATTAGGGACTATGTTGACAGGCCTGAAGTGACTCCTATGAGTTTTGTGGTGTTGTGTACTTGACCTTCAGAGTTCAGTTGTTTTGTCTTTAGAATGTTCTGTTATGCCGTCATTTGTTTGCTAGCTGGAAAAATAATGGGGCTAGAGTTTCTTTGTCTTTGTTGCAAGATAAGAAGTAGCCGCTTGAGTTTGGTTTCTTGTGGCCTCCAAAAATTAACCTTACCTTCTTTCGTATTAACGAGATGGCTGTCAGAAACCTTTGATTTACAATCCGTTGAGAATTGGAAAAGGAAATTATCCATTAAAAAAAATTGGTTACTGACCATCCAAGTGAGTTAAATCTAAGCAAAGTAATACAATGCAGGGATGGCAATCACTTGTTGCCTCTCAGGCAGAACCGATCTCTTGATGTAAAAAGGCTCGTCTATTTGATAACTTGTCAGATATTGTTCAATGTCTATGACTTGATCACTGCAGTGAAAATAATAATCCACTTTCCATATTAGGTTCTTCATCCACATGTCAGCACAACGAACAATCTGTTTGCCGTGTTTTGTATGGAAGGGTCCTTGAATGCAAAATAGGATGTCATTCTTGTTGTGACAGAACATAAAATGCCGATCTTCTCTCTTGCAACGATCTTCTACTAAAGGAATGAGATGTTGAGCTTGTTTAACTCTTCGAGTCTGGTACACATACCAAGTGTTGTCTGGCCTCATTGTCTTTTAGCTTTTTACTGGAGAAAGAGGATGAGTGAAGTCCTTTTTATAGCTGCTTGATGACGTAAGCATGATGAAAAAATTTGAAAAAAATCGAAAATTGTTTTGAAAAGATATGATACTCAAAATCACCTTAAATCAAAAATTAAAAAAAAAATCAAAAAAATTCTAGTCAAAATTCCCTATATAAAAAAATTCCAGTCAAAATCCCCTATTGGGCGTGGTAAGGGAAATTTGACTATTCCCCCCCCCCCCTAGACACCCATTTTTTCCCGTTGGGCTGACGTCATTGATGACGTATATAGGGGATTTTGACCATTTCCTATATTCAAAATCAAAAATGGGCGTGGTTAGGGAAAAATGACCATTTCCTACCTAGCCCCTCTTAACTACTGCTATATTGCATTTAGCCACATAAAATCAACACACATTACAGTATTGTAACAGGAAAAAACTTGGAAGTTGGAACCTCACATAAATGAACACTTATAAAAGCTTGCCAAGAAACTTATTTCAAATGTCTTCAGAGTCTTGCAGTTTACTGTTCTTCTTCAGAGCTGTCTTCAGCATCCAGATCATGTTCACATCTCGCCTGTCTTGCTATGGGTCCATGGGACTTAATTTGGGGTCTTCTTGCTCTTCTCCAACCGAAAAGAGAAATGCGCATCAGTTCATTTAAGGTGGGGGTCGTTAGCCTTGCTTGCCAATCTTGTTTTACCCTGTTCATAAGAGAAAAGCCTTTCTCGACTTCACTAGTGTGGATTGGAATCAGCAACACAATCATAAACACCAGGATGATGTTCTTGAAGCTATCCTCATTTTGTCTGACAACCCTTTGCCATAGGTCTGGGTAAGAAACTGCTGGTTCAGCTGTCACCAAACCAGAAACATATATGTTCGATTCAACCCACTCTAAAGCAACAGAATCAATGTCACAATCATTTCTTATCAACAGTTCTTCAAAATGATCACCTACTGACGAGGGCTGTTCATTGCCATAGACCTGTAGTACCTCTAATCCTAAGGGCCAGTTCTTGAAATTGAAAATGGACATATTCTTGAATATGTCCTCATTTTGAAATGAAGAAAACCTGCACTGAAGATGAGCAATAAATGCATTGAGTACCGCCTGCTTGTTATGGCTGGCTGACATTCTGTATTGCACTGTCTCTGTTACTTCGAAGTTCCTGTCCCTTTTAAACAGTTTCATCTCCAACTTCCCTCAGAAATGCAGCTTAATTACTTCCTGGTGTTGTACCGAGGGCACGAACACCAGACAAAGTTCTTGCAACAAATGTGGTCATATTCTCCACTGAAGTGTCATTAGCCTGGAACTTGAGAGACATTCTTGCTAGGATCTGGCAAAGGTCCAGAAAGAAATGAAGAAAGTAAACAAATTCAAATGACCCGAGGAGCCTCACAAAGCCTGTACCTTTTGCTTCGGCATCAGCTGATTGGCCATTAACTGAGACATCAGCACTATTAGGTACTATGTTGACAGGCCTGAAATAACTCCTGTGGGTTTTGTGGTGTTGTGTACTAGACCTTCAGAGTTTAGCTCTTACGTCTTTAGAATGTTCAGTTATGCCATCATTTGTTCTCTAGCTGGAAAAATAATGGGGTTAGAGTTTCTTTGTCTTTGTTGCAAGATAAGAAGTAGCCGCTTGAGTTTGGTTTCTTGTGGCCTCCAAAAATTAACCTTACCTTCTTTCGTATTAACGAGATGGCTGTCAGAAACCTTTGATTTACAATCCGTTGAGAATTGGAAAAGGAAATTATCCATTAAAAAAAATTGGTTACTGACCATCCAAGCGAGTTAACTCTAAGCAAAGTAATACAATGCAGGGATGGCACTAGGATTTTTCAATCTGTGTCCTGGGACACACATGTCTGGTCAAATTGGGGTCCCAAGCATTTTGAGGGGGCCCCAAAATCTTGGTGACCCTCTCCAAAGAATTTTGTTGTTGTTATGAGAAAGAGTGTCTGGCAAATTACTGTCATCCTTAAGTACTGTTATCTTTATTGTCTTCTTTTCATAAACATCTTGGTTTCCCTTGGGGAATGGTGCCTAGAAGGTGGGGCCACGAGCAATCCGAACTGAGCGTGTAGGGTCTCCATGACAACCCTGTGAGCAGCAACCACCAAGGCACCATCACACTGAGATACAGTGGAACACTGGCCGTGGTTGACGAGACAGTCGTGCTTGTAGCACTCGATATCGCTGATCTGATTTGGGACGATACCATCCTCTTGGGCCGATGCGGGCAGCAAAAGGGGAGCTGTTCAGAGTGTTACGAGAACCCATCGTAAAAGCGTAAACAAGAAAAGTCAACTAGAGCAAAGCCAAAGTGACAAAAACATTACATTTAGCCACATAAATAGTAAAAATTAAAGTTAATTAACTTAAGAATTTCATTAAGAGTTGACACTCTAAGGACTGTTTAAAGTTGCTCTGATATTGGCAAAGTTTAAATTTAGGTTTCAGAGAGTCCCAAAGACTAACAACCTGATAATGAAAAGTTTCCTGTTCACTGGTAGATCCAAATAGTGAGATATCAAGAGCTTGTGTATTTCTAGTAGAGCGCTTTGACACGTCAGAGCATTAATTAAACTGCACAGTCTAGTAACCTAGGGCACTTCCTGTCATGCATTCAAAGCACATGATTTCTTGACGATAGTAAAGTTGGTCTCTGACTGGAAGCCAATGTAAACGCTTCAGTATTGGTGTAATATAGATGAATTTTCTGGCTCTGCTAATGATCTGACATGCAAAGTTCTCAACCACTTGGAGTTTATCAAGTTTTTCTTGTTGTAGTGGATATGGATCAAGGCCACAAGAGTATTGCAGTTTACTGTTCTTCTTCAGAGCTGTCTTCAGCATCCAGATCATGTTCACATCTTGCCTGTCTTGCTCTGGGTCCATGGGGCTTAATTTTGGGTCTTCTTGCTCTTCTCCAACCCAAAAGAGAAATGCGCATCAGTTCATTTAAGGTAGGGGTCGTTAGCCTTGCTCGCCAATCTTGATTATAAGAGAAAAGCCTCTCTCAACTTCACTAGTGTGGATTGGAATCAGCAACACAATCATAAGCACCAGGATGATGTTCTTGAAGCTATCCTCATTTTGTCTGACAACCCTTTGCCATAGGTCTAGGTAAGAAACTGCTGGTTCAGCTGTCTCCAAACCGGAAACATATATGTTCGATTCAACCCACTCTAAAGCAACAGAATCAATGTCACAATCATTTCTTATCAACAGTTCTTCAAAATGATCAACTACTGATGAGGGCTGTTCATTGCCATAGACTTGTAGTACCTCTAATCCTAAGGGCCAGTTCTTGAAATTAAAAATGGACATATTCTTGAATATGTCCTCATTTTGAAATGAAGAAAACCTGCGCTGAAGATGAGCAATAACTGCAATGAGTACGGCCTGCTTGTTACGGCTGACATTCTGTATTGCACTGTCTCTGTTACTTCGAAGTTCCTGTCCCTTATAAACAGTTCCATCTCCAACTTCCCTCAGAAATGCAGCTTAATTACTTCCTGGTGTTGTACCGAGGGCACGAACAGCAGACAAAGTTCATGCAACAAATGTGGTCATATTCTCCACTGGAGTGTCATTAGCCTGGAACTTGAGAGACATTCTTGCTAGGATCTGGCAAAGGTCCAGAAAGAAATGAAGAAAGTAAACAAATTCAAATGACCCGAGGAGCCTCACAAAGCCTGTACCTTTTGCTTCGGCATCAGCTGATTGGCCATTAACTGAGACATCAGCACTATTAGGTACTATGTTGACAGGCCTGAAATAACTCCTGTGGGTTTTGTGGTGTTGTGTACTAGACCTTCAGAGTTTAGCTCTTACGTCTTTAGAATGTTCAGTTATGCCATCATTTGTTCTCTAGCTGGAAAATAATGGGGCTAGAGTTTCTTTGTCTTTGTTGGAAGATAAGAAGTGGCCGCTTAAGTTTGGTTTCTTGTGGCCTCCAAAAATTAACCTTACCTTGTTTCGTATTAACGAGATGGCTCTCAGAGACCTTTGATTTACAATCTGTCGAGAATTGGAAAAGAAAATTCTCTATTAAAAAATTGGAGGTTACCGACCATCCAAGCAAGTTAAATCTAAGCAAAGTAATACAATGCAGGGATGGCACTAGGATTTTTCAATCTGTGTCCTGGGACACACATGTCTGGTCAAATTGGGGTCCCAAGCAATTTGAGGGGGCCCCTAAAATCTTGGTGACCCTCTCCAAAAAAATTTTTGTTGTTATGAGAAAGAGTGTCTGGCAAATTACTGTCATCCTTAAGTACTGTTATCTTTATTGTCTTTTTTAGTTCGTAGTTGCTATAGCAACTACGAAGTTTAGAGGGCGCTCGAGAGAGCGGTCGGCTGTTCATGTAAGCGAAATAGCATATCTTGAGCCCAACGTGTCTTTGTATTGTTGTCTGTTGGACACAATATTTTGGCTTACTTGAACAAGCTATCATCGTCACTTCCGCCGTATGCGTAAAGTTCCGGTGTATGCGGAAACTTTTTTTGAGCGTGAAGTGGTGTACGTTCGAGGCAGGTTTTTGAGAAGTTTCTCAAAGTTTGGCGCTGTTTCTTCGGTAAAGAACTTTCAAACTGTTCAAGACAGAATATTATTTCTCAGCCTTGTTGGAAAGCAAACATTATTATTGCCTCGCTATTTCTTCGAGGACTGCTTTGGTAAAAATTTATACGGCAACAAAGCAGGGAATTGTTGGCTGATTACTGTAACACTGTATTACGTGACTGTGGATACAAGATATGATGAGACATTCCGACGTGTGATAAAAGAGCTAAAGGAAAATTTCTTTGTGGACCTTGCTGCAATTGAAGGCAAAGAATTTTCGTTTTGATGTGTTTTTCGAAACATTCAACTACTTTTTGGTCTGACAATCCCCCAATTAAATTGCCAGACTGCGTGTCGCCAAATGCTTATTCTTTGTCTTCTTTTGTATAAACATCTGGTGACACGTAGTCTGGCGAACAGAAAAGATGATTTTGAGATTGTTTCTGTTTATTACATGTAATAAACAAAAATCCACTGTGATGTCCACTGCAGTTTGCTCCCGATTTCTCAACTCAACAACAGTAACAGCGAAGACAAAATTGCACTACTTTCTGAGAAACAACTGCGAACTATCTGTACGGATCCGCTCGTTTTCTTAAACATCTCGGTTCCCCTTTCAACAGAAGCTTTGAACCCATCACTGAGCATTTCCACTGATTTTTAAGTTTCGTTTTCTTAATACTTTTCTTGGGAGGTTTACCGGTCTTAACACTGTTTTGTTTTATCTTGTCCCTTAGCCTCATCTGTTTTGCTTTCTTCCAGAGCCTGTGTCGCTTTTATCCACATCTTCGAAGTCCCTACATGTAGATACCACTGCTTCAGTCTTATTGACAAGGTCAACTTCCTCTTACATACATGTAACTCATCCCTAATGAGTCTTAAATCTATAAATACATATTATGAAAAATATAATACTTTAAACTCATCAACAATAGATGAGCTTGGGGAATGGTGCCTAGAAGGTGGGGCCATGAGCAATCTGAACTGAGTGTGTAAGGTCTCCATGACAACCCTGTGAGTGGCAACCATCAAGGCACGGTTTTGTGGTGTTGTGTACTAGACCTTCAGAGTTGAACTCTGACGTCTTTAGGATGTTAAATTTTGCTGTCATTTGTTTGCTAGCTCGAAAAATAATAGGGCTATAGTTTCTTTGTCTTTGTTGCAAGATAAGAAGTAGCCGTTTAAGTTTGGTTGCTTGCGGCCTCTAAAATTAATCTTGTCTTGTTTCGTATTAACAAGATGGCTCTCAGAGCACTTTGATTTACAATCCGTCATGCCGTCATTTATTTGCTAGCTCGAAAAATAATAGGGCTAGAGTTTCTTTGTCTTTGTTGCACGAAGTAGCCGCTTTAGTTTGGTTTCTTGCAGCCGCTAATATTAACCTTGCCTTGTTTCGTATTAACGAGATGGCTCTCAGAAGGCTTTGATTTACAATTCGTTGAGAATTAGCGCTATTAGGGACTATGTTGACAGGCCTGAAATGATTCCTGTGGGTTTTGTGGTGTTTTGTACTAGACCTTCAGAGTTAAGCTCTTACGTCTTTAGAATGTTCAATTATGCCATCATTTGTTTACTAGCTCGAAAAATAATAGGGCTAGAGTTTCTTTGTCTTTGTTGCAAGATAAGAAGTAGCCACTTAAGTTTGGTGTCTTGCGGCCTCTAAAATTAACCTTGCCTTGTTTCGTATTAACGAGATGGCTCTCAGAGACCTTTGATTTACAATCCGTCGAGAATTGAAAAAGAAAATGATCTATTAAAAAAAATTGGAGGTTACCGACCAGCCGAGCGAGTTAAATCTAAGCAAAGTAATACAATGCAGGGATGGCACTAGGATTTTTCAATCTGGGTGGTGGGACACACATGTCTGGTCAGATTGGGGTCCCAAGCATTTTGAGTGGACCCCAAAATCTTGGTGACCCTCTCCAAAGAATTTTTTGTTGTTGTTATGAGAAAGAGTGTCTGGTAAATTACTGTCATCCTTAAGTACTGTTATCTTTGTCTTTTTTTCATAAACATCTCGGTTTCCCTTTCAACAGAAGCTTTGAACACATCACTAAGCATTTCCACTGATTTTTAAGTTTAGTTTTCTTAATACTTTTCTTGGGAGGTTTACTGGTCTTAACACTGGGTTTTTATCTTGTTGCTTAGCCTCATCTGTGTTGCTTTCTTCCAGAGCCTGTGACGCTTTTATTCTTATATATATTCTTGTAGTGTAAACAATACAAAAGTAAGCAATTGCAAGCAAAGGGTAGATGTCTGCCCTTCAGACTGGCAAACTCTGGTGGTACTGTTGAAGCAGACTGGTGCAATAGATTTTTTGATTTTTTAAGTACGTTATTTTGATTGGCCAAATTAGTTATCTTCAGGTACAATGGTCAAATGGGGAAAAATACATTGGAAAAATACATTGGTAAATGTGTTGTAGAATAATACTTTTTGCATAAAATTGGAAATATGCAAGACTGATGACATAACTTGACAGTAGGAAAATAGAATAAAAAATAATGAGTAAAGGAAACTAAAGATCACCTATATTTTTTTTATTGATTATTGAAAAATAGCTTAATTACAGATACTAATTATTTGCAGGAAAAAAGCTACAATCTTAGTATTTAAGGAGTAGACACGTGAAATGTTTGTTTTTGGACGTTCAGGTTCAAGTGTTCTGGCTTTTGAGATTAAAAAAGCTTCCTTTTGTTTTGACCATTTGCTTGTTTAAAAGTAAATTGATTTTTTTCGCGTGGGAAAAACTGGCGGTCAAACTATTACTTGTTGGTATTAAAATGACCCCTCGTTTGTCACACACAAACCTCATCGATTTTTTGCATAAAAGAAATTCATTGCAATTAAAAGTGAACTCGGGACTTTAAGAAACATTGACAAGTTAGTGCCTGGTTGATTAATTGGTTTAGTGTCATCATTGATAGGATCGAACTTGTGCTTGTTCAGTTCACATGTTCCATTGTCGTCCTGTCTAGGAGACTTCTTGAAGTTCGTTGAAGTACGCCATGTGTTTCGTAAACATGACTGGCTTGCTCCTCTTCACTCGTTTAGACTTAATTAAGGGTTGCAGGATCCTGTTAAGTGGTGTTCTGAAGTCTTTTACAGGAAAACTGCATACTTTTTCTGCAAAACAAAGCAAGGAAACTACACAAAACCACGTCAAATTAAAATTAATGATCATTAAACAGTAAATGTTGCATGCCAAAACATATTTTCTTAGTAACAGCATAACATGGTTAAAAGAATGGGTATCAGCTGAATTGATCCCATATAATCAAAATATTATTTTCCTGATACTAAAATGAAGAGAATATAGCAAACAACCTTGTATTTAATACAACCAAATCTTCAACTGGATCCCTCCCTACTCTGGGATTCCATTGAAGATCATACATTTGTTTTCGGGATCGTGGCAGTTCTCCTACTGTCTTTGCTTTAGCAGGTCCTCCTACCAGACTGTACACAGCATTGCAGGCTTGCAGGTTTTTTTTGGTTGCAAGCACTTTGAATGAGTTCCAGGTGTCAAAATGGCCTTTGTCACATTGATAAGTAATTGTCAGCACATCAGCTCCAGCTTTTCATCCACGATTTTTATTCTCACAAGGACCCTCAAATAAATTGCAAGATGTTCTCCACATCTGCGATTACTTGTGCACCTTTATACATGGCTTGGTATTTTAAACTTGAACTTTTACATCTTTTAAATTCTAACATACTTACATAAAAAAAAATGTGAAAATAATGTCAACTGATCAAATTAAACTTTCTTATATATGGAAGTAGTAATTACTTCTTTGTAATATTCTGTAATGGCTTAACACTTCCAACAAATTTTAAGTATTATACACAATTTCCAATGGCCAACCAACAACAACAACTTTATTTGTACTCCACATTGATTTGCATTATATAAAAACTACTGTTAAATATAGAGAGTACAGGCTACCCATTATATCAGACTGATGATCCCATCCAGATCTATTTTCACACTGCTATTTTGCTATTGTTTATTGAAAATATTCAGGCAATAGGAAAACTGTGTCCTGCTTCTGTCACGATCTGTCGCAAGCCACACATTTCACATTAATGCACTTTTAATTGCATGCTGTTAAATCTATTCTTACAATTAGTATCACGATCCTCAGATACTTTTGCTTGCTTTTGAGACATCAACATAAAGTCGTATTGACGTCTCAAAATTCAGTCTGATTGGTTAAAAAAAATTGTGTGGCACTTTGTGATTGTCCAAAATATTCTGACAGGAGACGTGGGTTCAAAGATATTATTTCCTTTGTTTTATCATCAATGAAAGCTTGGTCAATTTTTTACATAAATCTGCCTGGATTTCTACCTGAATTGTGCACTTCAATGGAAATCTTTACAACAAATTTATACAATTTATGCATACAACACCAATTGATTATTTAAACTTCGAAATGGCAGCGTGAATATTTTCAAATGGTGATTGCAACCTTTAGAATGTTCAAACGTTTAAAAAACAATCAATTACAACTCCCTATTATAAATGTTAAAAAAACTGAGGACATGCAGTGGAGTAACTCCATCCGAGATAATGAAATGGAAAATCACTTGTCATTTTGGAAATAAATGTTAACCTGGCAAGAGTTCAGCATTGAAATATTAAACAGATTTGAAAAGAGCTGTTGTTGCTGTAAATTTGTTGCATCAACAGTGGTCGATGTGCTGCTGAAGATATTTGTGCAAGAATCTCCTGAGAGCTTTTTAAACATTTCCCGTTGTGTTTCCATGGAATTGTCTGTACGATTGTATTGACGTGGGATTGGCATGACCTGTAAGCTCCGAGATTGCGACCGGATCAAAGTGACCAATGGAAACTATGAATATCTGTTTTGTGGCCTGACATCAAATTTGGAAGCTACAGTATTTCATCTTCATCACTGTCTATGCTGTTGAATACATTAGAGTCCATTTTCTTTGTTTTTGTATCAGGAATTAAGCCATTAAGATGAAAACTACGAAGAACAGCTTGAAATAACTTGCCTATTTTTTTCTTTTATGCGTACATGTCGCACATACACTGTCATGCCGGTATTAAGAATTCCGCAGTAGATTGCACACAAGATGATTTGTTTTTATTTATTTACGATACAGACACTGAATTTTTGCGGAAAATTTAGAAACTGTTAATACAAGTTTTAACACAAAACGATTCAAATGTCCTGGATAAAGAACCTTGTTGATTTCCTCTGAGTTCGGAGCTTTTTGAAGCAATATAACAAAAAGTTCAGTGTCAAAATTTCTGTTAATTACTGTTGAAAGTCTATTGTTGTTCATAGATTCTTTCAAAGAATAGTGTGACAGTCTAATTTTTTTCTAAACCTCTTGTCAACGGGAAATATTCCTATGTAAATCTGGCTCATAGCGAACACTTTGTAGATTTTCCTTCTCTGTTTGAATGTTGGATTTAAGTTTTTCGACTGTCTTTTAAAAACAAGAATGAAATACATATGGTCATCCTGAGGGGTGCGTTCGCTGCCTGACTCCACTGAAAATGTTAACAT